>JABUQX010029967.1:0-61203 GCA_015478945.1 Trachelipus rathkii
TCATTAATTATTACTTATTATTAATTATTATTTTTAATAATATATATTTATTAATTAATTTATTATTATTATTTATATTATTATTATTATTAATTATATTATTAATATTATTATATTATTATTATTTTATTATTATTATTTTATTATTATTATTATTATTAATATATATTATTATTATTATTTTTATAATTTATTATTTAGTCATATATTCAAATTGTGGTCGGCGGACAGTTTTCTAATCCTTAAATCGGACCCATAATTGTGATATAACGTGCATGTATTAAAATAATTTCTTACCAATTTGATTGATAAACGTATTATATATATATATATATATATATATATAAATATATATATTATATATATATATATAATATATATATATATATAATATATATATATATATTATATATATATATATTATTATATATATATATATATATATATAATATGTATAATATATATATTATATATATTCATAATATATATATATATATATAATATATATATATATTTTATATATATATATATATATATATATATATATAACTATTATATTATTATATATACTATTACTATATATATGTATATAATATAGTAATATATATAATAAATATATATAATATGATAAATTATTATATATAAAAATATAATTAATGAAAATAATATATATATAATAATATTGTGTATATATAAATATATATTTAATATATTAGATAATTTATATCTAATGTTTTCACTGATAATAGAAGTACTAATCATATACATCTACCAGTAACTCAATTAATTATAATGATAGTATATATACATATATAACATAATCTAAACACTATATTAGTTACGGCTAGATATAAAACAACTAACCATTTAATACAAACGTTTCCTAATTATATCTATGAACACAGTTAAAGTACAGCACTCAGCATATCAAAACGTAAAACCTATTCACCACTTTTTCAAACATATCTTCTCAACTGATATGATTAAATTTATATTACTCTAAAATTAAAAAACTGATATTTTTTACAATAGTCATTTTAGGTATCATCGTATACCCTTATATAGTATAACATAGCGGCCAAACATGATGTATACTTTATCATATATTAACCAGTCGAATTATGCTTAATCATAATAAATCAAGAGTGATTTTTCATTATATAATATAGTACTTAAACATAGCATCATATGAACCATAAGAAAATATGTACAACGACTCAAAACTAATACCAACTATAAGCTACGAATTAAAAGTTGTTAACATAAACAAAGCTCCTCAACCACTTATACACCTGTAAAAGGTATACTAACATTGCCATACAAAACGTACCTTATTCACACTTTTTTAAACATATATCTCTAACAAATTTACGTTAATTTTACATTGATATAGTAATATTTATCAAGGATTTATCATATAATATCTATAGAGTCCATATTATTCATCACATTTTGATAATATAAATATTGTTAAACTAATAACAAAAGTTTTTTATCTCATAACATAATCAACAAAATAAATCTTTATATGTCTTTATATATTAATAATTTACTTTATACTGACCTACGATTATATGCTTAACCAACAAAGCACTTTTAGCCTCTAATAAAAGCTTAAACATATCAAACCGCAACAAGAAAGTATAATGTCTAACAAGCAAATCATTATATCAATACCTCGCGTATTGAAAATCAAGCTACATCCTGTGAAATATTCTACTCATATCTATATATACTCAAATGGTTAAATAAGTATGCTTAAATAGGTTCAATACAAATTACTTCGATATGTACTTTCACACACTTTTCTCGCCATTACAGAACAGATAAAGCTAATATATTATCATATCAAATCTAAATATATACATATAAATATACTCCGAGTGATAACAAAGTATGTAACTATATCTATCTCTAAATATACCTAACTAATCTTTGGAAACAATCGAATTAACACCATCTTCTAATCAAAGTTGTCACTTCGTATTTGAGTAAATATTAAACTAATACAATTGACCTATAATTGAATAAACTATTAAGACATTAGTCAAAAATATTCTAGAGTATGACCTGAAACCTATAATCAATTACCCAAATCAAAAACTTATAATCATTAAGGCTCACGTATTTTCTAACATCAATCATCTGTTCAGTTTATATAAACATCAGTATAATATCTTAATACCAAAAACTCATACTATTTCTCTAACAATTCCAATCAAGTGATTTCGATTTTCACATTGTCTATAAGTAATATTTAATACAGATGCGGAACGTTAGCTTCGAAATTAAATCGCCGTTTTCATAATAATCAAGATATATGAATATATTATATTAGTATTCTATAAAAGCATACACATAAACCTTCCGAGAGAAAAATCCCTATGATAATTGAGATGTGAGCGTCCTTATGTAACATCCTAAACGGCTTTCAAAAAGTAAAATGAAATATTATTTTATCCTTACCTCTAATTTTAGATATATAAATCATTCATTTTCCTCATAAATCATTATTTCAAAACTGGAAGATTTGAGGCATATTAGCGTATCATACAGAAGGCCGACGGATTGCAGCAGTAAGCACTGTAAGTACTACACGTCTGCTGTGCGAGACTCACTCACCAGAGTAAGAATTGTACTGAAGAAACCCATCTTCGGATATATATATATATATATTATATTATATTAGAGGTACCCTGATAGGGGTCGTAGGCGGTATTTATTCATATAGGCTCAACAGTCATCTCTAACGCGGCTGTTTATTGCTCCCTATCACCTGCTTACACCCTACCCTCTTCAATAAGTTTGTTTTTACACCAGAGATTGGTCTTTTTACGCTAAATCTCTCTAGGGAGGGTTGTATCTCCTATAGTATATCAGAAGGACATTAACTCAATAGCTTTACACTGCTAGATCATACGACTCTTACTTAGATTATTAGATGCGGCAGAGGTTGCGTATTTCCAATCTACCAGTAGAACTTGACCCTCATCATTTTTTTGAGAAAGGAACCAAAGAGGTTCAGGAAAGATTCTTATATTCAAAATTTAGTGTTTGGTTAGGATAAAAATATTATTATACTGTTTACAAAATATAGTAAGATAATTACTCAATTGCCTTCACTCCTCTGAAGATAGAGAGCACACATGGGTTATTGACGAGTTTTACAAGTACGTTTTTTATAACCCATCATGTCGAGTTAGTAGTCTCTTCTCGGTTTAAAGGGATTATTGTGACTAGTACTTATAAGCCTTATTACTCTTAATTAATGAAATTCTCCGCAGTTGTGTCTGAAACTCTTATACTCTAACATTCGCATAGTCAACGTAATAGGCTCTTAAATAATGCAAATTCCCATAAGTCTCTAGGATCATAATAGAATCAAGTGTTTGACTATGTATATAACAACTCTGGATTTTAGTTATAAGATGAATATATAGAATAAAAAATCTTAGAGTGTAGTTTTTTTGTGTTAAAGAATATTTCTTTACAACTGTTAGGCTTCATTTTTATTTTCGTGAGCGTACGATATGAGAACTGGTGCGAGTGTAGAAACGTGAGCCCTAGGGCGTTAAGTTTTTGTGGGGTAATGTTAGGTACGCCCTAAAATTTAGCTAATGTTTCTATGCTTGGTACTTCCACTGAAGCGGCGTGGCAAGCACTGGTAGTGTGCCCTCGGTGATTTATGACTTCCGAAAAACGAAGCTGACTTGGGATAGGTCAAGATGCTGGCGTGGGTTAAATTCTATTTTTATTGTTTCCATGCATTAGATATAATCGTGTTCTTTATGCGTATTGAATAGCAAATTAGGATCACTATTGTGTTATCGAGGAATTTTTGTTGAGCGATCATACGAGGCATTTTATATGCTCTGCCTGGAGACAATTTTTCAAATAGTAGATCTCTCCGCAGAATCCTTGAGGTGCAGGAAAGTTCGGATCCCGGATCCTGGATCATTTTGTTATTTTTTTTTTTGTAGTTTCACTAGGGTTATGTTCATAATACTTTAGATATTTTGTTTTATTTTAGTATTCACTTTAAAATTACAGGGAAATGATTTGAAAAAACGCTTAGAATTAGTAGGTATTCTGCTGAACCCAAGTGGTGTATATTTTATTATTTACTTGCATCAAGACATGTATAGTATTCGGACTGATTATTCATTACTCTCGAGAGGGCTGATATGGTTAACGCTTGAAGTTGAGCTGCGCTAGCCGATGCTACAATGTATCGGATTGCGCTTCCTCTGGCGAGCCGGAGTAGCCCTGAATATGCCTGAGGTGGCCGGATGATGTCTCAGGCGACGCTCTCTCAGTTGAGGCACAAATGCTTTCTGTTCGGTTTATATGCAATATATTTTTTCGTTTTTTCTAATAAGAAAGTGAAATTCTTTTATATATGAGAGAGATATATGCAGATTAAATTTTAGTGTTTGCCAGGTAATATATATGGTACTGGAACCATGTGAATAATAATCTTAGATAGTTTTTACACTGATTGAAGACCAATAAGTTATTCCTCGGTAAGCCGGTAAGCTGTAGTGGAGATAAAGTTCTCACAGGAGATCTATGAATGACCAATGTCCTTCGCGTTAGAAGCTTGATAGCCTGAGAGCATATGTGCACCAGCGCGGGCTGAAGCCTGTTAACGTTTATTGAAAATTTGTAGTTATATTTATGCCATATGAGAGGAACAAAAAATTGTATTTTGTAAGAATATCGTTACGTTTTGCTATGCAATGTTAGTTACGTTACAGGTGGTTAAGATAGTGGAAGCTCTCATTGCAATTTGGAATGAAACGAACGGTGAGTGATGACAACACATTTCTATACATGAGGTGCGTAACAGGTTATCCTTAAGTCGTGGATTATATCGAGTTTTGCTGCGTTAGGTACTCTCTCTTTGCGCTTGGTAGTTAGTCACGTATAGTGAGATCGCTATGTTAGACTATGACTTAAGAGTAATGACAGAGTACCCCTTATTTGATTTTGTGTTTCCGTTAATTTTGTTTTTAGGTGAAAAATTTACGCCATCTCAGAAGACGTGCTGAAACAATTTTCAAATTATGAGGTGCAGAAGATAGCCTTAAGATAAAATCCAGTTTTTTAGCCGTGTGATTGCGTGATTTATCTCCACAGTGAGAACTCACGTCTAAGTGCACTATGGGCGTAATGATAAATCATGTTCGTTAAGTATATTTAATAACATTGAGAATTATGTTAGAGAGATTTATGCTCTTTTGAGAAAAAGAGTTGAAGAGTGTATAATTGATTGGTGTAACGGATTCTGTTCTGGAACAGGTGTCTCTGTGCATAAATAGTGCAGAATCCATAGTCGGATACGGGGATACCCGTGACTGTTACGCGGGCTAGTCTAGAGTAATTGTTGTGTAAGCTCTAGGATGTTCATGATATGGATTCGTGGCGTATTCTTCAAAGATGAGTACTGTATATTAATGGTTGTCGATGATAGAATTTTTAGTGTTTTTTATTTTAGTGATACCATTCTAATATATTACTTTTATCCAAGTGAAGCTCGTTAAACAATGTTTGTTACTACTATAGTATAAGAGCTGTTGTATTCAAGTGAGTAGAACACACTCTAACTGCTTACCGGTGTAGTCACCTATATATCGCCGGTTGAATGATATGTGCTCCTCTCAGAAGCTAGTAGTGTTTGAGCCCTGGAGGGCCGGAGTCTGTTAAGAGCTATGTTCATCTGGTGTGTATGTTGCTCTGGTTGTTGTGCTCTCTGTGTGGTTTAGGTTGCTTGGCGGTTATGTTGTTTGTTGCGTAATATGATAATATATAACACTCTTTTTCAAAAAAATATTATTTTTTTTCGGGTGTGTGAGCGATAAATTTATGTAATGTTTCATGGTGATACTATTCCTTATCTGCATGATACCTAAGTTTAACAGAAAATGAGTTGCCTCAGAATAACCTTCCAGTATAATGGAGGTCTCTCTCTCGCGCAGCATTCACACTGACTCGTGTTCCCGGATTCGCGGGAGGACTAGACTCACTTTTGTTTCCGCGTTAGTGTGATGTAACTTGTGTATCTCGCACTCAACAGTCTACATCTCGCATTTATCTCTTAACATCTGATTAGAGTTTTTGTGAATTATTCGTCCTCAACGAGAGAGAAGTGTCGTCGCTGAAACTATATTTTATTACCAACGAATAGTGTCATCTAGAATATATTAATTCGTCATATAGACCTACGAATATGCAGCCGTGGATATCTCGTTATCGTGTGGGCTTGCTGTTACCTCGCGAGAGAGGAGGCACTCAACGAAATAATATGATCTTTATTCACAGTCTCGAGATGGAGAGGTATGGATTATTGTCGAAAAAATATTTGTCTGTTATTAGTTGGCATGTCAAGAATATTACGAATATCGCAGTCTGCTATGCGTGGAGTATGTTATTGATGAAGAGCAAGGTATAGGTGATCTGTTGATTAATACACGTATATAGCATACAACGCTATTAGTTTCAAGTGATAATACTGCGTGGTAGAGGCAGCGCAGACATACCTCGGTCCTTTGGTCTAGAACCTCACCACACAGTCAAGAGCAAGGTGCTGCAGGTTCTGCGTCGCCGATGTAACAATACATACTTGAGAAAAACCAAGTGTGTATGTAATCGAGCAACTTTGGTTACACCATAACAATTAGAGAGAAAATATTTTTAGCGTGAAAACTCCTTAATGCCTGAGAGAGCGCTGAACGCAATTTTTGCAAGTTAGTTCCAGAAAAACCCTTTAGTCATGATCCGACGCACCGCAAGAGCTTGAATGTTGTGGAGCTGGAGTAGGGAATGGCTGACTGTACATGCTGGTACGTGATATATAGCGTTTCAAGCAAGTTCCGGTAGCGCAAATCGGCATGAACAACTTAGTTATATCAATGAATTTGCTCTTTTTATTATCAATAAAAACGAATATTTTTTATGGTTGGAAAAATGTTAAATGCCAGAAAAACGTACTGAACAAATTTCAAATTAGCGCAGAAACCTTGTCGGTCCGATCCGGATCCAAGATTCGGAGCCCTGTATCCTGGGATTAACATTTTTTCAAAGATAATTTTCTTAAGATATGAATAATTTATTCCAGAGAACTGTCTGAACAATTTTCCAAATAGTTTGCTAGTAAAAATCCTATCCACAAATGCTTCTCCAGAGCCAGGATGTAGGGATGTCGAGACGATACATTAGAGAATTTCTTTTTCAGATACAAATTAATAGTATGTTTCTATAGCATTGGAAAGTAATTGTATTAAGTACAGATATGATATTTCTGAACTACAAAACGTAACTATAATAAATAGTGCCATCGGTTTCACGGCAAACGCCGTTAGTCAGATCCGAAGCCGAAGCGAATCATAGTAATTAGCCGTATACAGGGATAAGTGGTGCCGGAGCCGTGAGCCTCAGAGTAACGTGTCAAGCGTTTGGCAGAGAGTTACCTTCTTCTGTTGTATTGAGAGAATGAGTTGCGGTGCTGAATCAAGATATTATGATTTCTTTCAAAAAATATCCGATACAATGTTTAGAGCTCTAGCATACTGAGAGTCCTGTTATTGCCAGTAAGATATACGTCGTTACATTCCTTTCTAAAGAGGTGACTAATTGTGTCACTAATCATATTTTAAGGAGAACAGAAGAACCTATCTCAGATTAACTTGATAACGGATACCCAACTCGCGGGAGAGTCTCTGTGTGTCTCTGCACTGAGTTAGCAAGCAGATAAACCCAGATTAAGTAGTTTTTAAAACCGATAAATAAACTTTATGGTTATTTAACTCCTCGACGAGCGTCTTAGTTCTCAACACCAGGAGATCGCGAAAAGAATTATGTTATAAAAATCACAGTGGAAGATCATCGAATTGTTTTTTATCTTTCTAACGCTTAAATTAGCTCTCTCTATGTATTGATTGCGAGCGTTAAGATATATTGTATAATTTAGCGGAAGTGATTAATGTCGTCATGATTCGTGGTGTGGTTAAGTACGTTATGCTTCATAGTTTTTTGCTTTACAGAGAGTAAAAACTTTACTTTGATTTGCCATTACCCATTAGGTATTATGCTGTGTGTAGGTAACGTTATCTAAATTTTTTTGTTAAATCATTACTCGTATGTTAATGATCAAAATTAAAACAATTGTCAATGTTGGAGTATTTCATAAGTGTGACTCTAGCTTTAGATTGAGAAGTATCGAGTGAGAATTGCACTCTCAGTGTTTTTGATGCTGCATCATTTTGTGTGAAGTGTTACGTTCTCTGCTGGAGTTCGGTATAAGTATGTTATTGTCATTCTTTATTGCATGTTCATAGTGTCTTCCTTGACGGTAGGAGGATTTTACAGTGTGTGTGTTTTAACCTTTTGAATAAATGGTTCATTATTGCTCCTCTGGATAGTACTTCTTCTGAGGTACATCGTATTTATAGTTGACTATTATTAATACGTTAAGTTTTAATAATCACACTGCTTTTTAAAGAGTCTCTCTGATCACCGTGTGTAGTTGCGCGCGCTGTGAGGTATTCTAGCTGCAAAAGGAACTGGATGTTCCAGAGATAAGCTGTTATATAATTGTGGAAAACACGTTGTGGTTATATCTCTCTAGCGTTATATTGTACTGATTTCTATAATGTTTTCCCAAATATATAAAAGAACTTGATTTTATGTTTTTTTGATGAAAAATTTTATTGTATGCTCTGATGTTTATCCAAAATGGATACTCGAAATGTGACTTGACATCGAGAAATTATCAATGAGACAATCATTAGATCTCAAGGTTGTAGTCAGGGTGGAAAGTGCGCACATGCTGCTTGAGTGTGTGGGTGCTGCGGGAGGTCGGATTCCTGTAGTTTTTTTGGAACGGATATATTTTCTTGTGTGTTATGTCTCTGTAGATCTCTCTGCGGGAAATAAAATTTTTTTTAATAGTATACCTATCTAAAATATTTTTTTGAGGGATATGGTAAAAAAGACTTTAATTGGTACCACTTTCTAGGTAAAAAAGAATTGCACCGTGTCTAAATATCATCAAGTTTTCAATACAATATGAATTCGACAGAGGAAACCTTAGTACGGATCCAGCTTCGATCCAGATTGAGCGTGAGGTTTGAGCCTATCAGCCGGTGAGATATATAGTAAACTCTTGACGTGCATATGCCGGATATACATAAGATAATATATATAAAACAGATTTTCATACAATTGATAAGTTATATAAATATAGTTTTGACACCTCTAAGTGCAACTCAGAATTCAAATTTAGATTAGCCACAGAGAATAGTACTGCACATTCTATTCTAACGAGTGCAGGCCACAGAAACTTAGTCGGGAGTTGGAGCGGGACACGGGGAGTTCTGAGAAAGATAGGATTGTTTGATTTTGTATGCATTGTTGATTCTTTACTGATATTTTGGGTTGTTAAAAATAAGGATATATCAAGGTAAGGTGCTGTAGAAATTCTCAGCATCAATTTTTATGAAGATATTGATACCTTTTAGAATGCTACTTCATTTACTTAGTTATTTATTTATTATTTATTTTTATTCGATTAGATGGTGTACTGATAACCATTATTTTCGACATCTACAGATCCAATAACCACTATATATATAAAGACACCCGATATACATACATATGTTATATATTAGTTATTACTGAATATGTTAATATATATACTAGGCACTCACGCAGTGTCTCTAGCAGCCGGAGCCTATTGCGTACATGACTCCGTCTTCTACTGATCTACTTAATTACCTTCTTCATTCTTCATTTTTCTTCCTTTGTTTTTCTTCCTGTATCTTCTTTTTACTTCCTCTAGTTTTGAGATAATTTACTTTTATCTTCATTTTATATCAACTAATCTCACTCCCTTCCAGGGTATATATATAATATTATATATTAGGGGTGAGGGTTCATCTGTGGATCTAACTATCCTTAAAATACCTGAATCAATCCGCTACTCCATTGACTCCATCTTCCGTAAACTGAATCTCCGTACTCTATCTACTACCTTTGAGTTATCTCCAAGTTTGTCATGTCTTTCTACGTGACCTGTATTTAATTGTTTTATATATGTATTCTTTATTTTGTGTAGGTTGGGGGTGGATGGAGGGTCCCTTCGGGACCCTCGGGACGTAACTGTCGCTATACAACAGGTGTCTACATCACCCTCTAACACCCCTTCAAATTTTAACCCAAATACGATAACTAACCTCGCAGACAAGTAGATCTGATATATTGGGACTCAGAAGCCGGATGTGAAGAAGCAAACCACGGCGGAAAAGCAAAGTCGGAGTGCGTAAAAAAAACGATCCCTACAGAGATCGTTTTTCCGACTCAGATTCGTTTTCCTTCGGAAATCGAATCTTCGAGGTATGTTGGAATAATGGAGAATGAAAGAGGGTGGAGGGGTGCCCTACCTATTACATGCGGATTATTAGTTAGTGTGGCCGAATCTGAAATTAGTCTAATTGATAAGTGGAGATAACAATTTGTGAGAGATGGAGTATGTTGTTGTGATGCAGACTGCGTGAGCTCAAAAGGCTTCTGGCTCTCGGATCGTCGTCAGTCAGAAAGCATACAACTCGGTCTATGATAGCTAGGGAATAGCCGTTAGGCTTAACTCAATCTCGGGTTTGGAAGCCAAAAGGGTATAAACGCCGGCGTAGCGGCTACGCTCTCGGGGGTGACCCCCGTCTTTTGAGTGAGGTCACTTCTTCTTGAGTTATAAGTATACAGATCCTAATAGACTTGAAGATTGTACTTGAGCGCATCTTGGTCACGAAGAACTGTTATCCTCGAGTTCAAATACAATTTGTACTGGCATATTATGGTCGCGAGGAGTTGACAAACGGGGTAGGGATTGGATATTGCACGCTACATTTGTAATGTACATGATTTAGTAGTAAAAGCGCTCTAGGAGCGTCAGAGAGCTTACCAATACTACTCTATATATAATATATATATAGTATATATAATATATATATAAATATATATTTAGTATTTATAATATTATATAGTAATATATATATATATAATAAAATAATATAATATATATAATTATATATTATATATATATAGGATATTATAGATCTGGTATTTTGGAATTAGGATAGGTAAATAGTAATGGTATGAGTTTGTGACATAATTAAATCCTTAAGTGGTATGCAAAGGGAATAAGTCTTTTGATAGTATATATATAGTTTGACGTAGGTCTTACATGACGGGTATATGCTAATTACTACTGTGTAATTAAGTAATATAGTAGTGTGAGACTATGGTCGTGGAATAAGTGTTTGGCAACTCTAAGTATAGATATAATATATAGAATCATTTATCATGCTTGGTAGTACCTATCACGGTATACATTTATGATGGATTGCTCCTTATAGGTGATATATACATAAATGAGTATAAGCAACCAAACTCAATAAAATTGGAAATGAGAAACAGAGGTATATGTCACAAGATGCTGTTCGATAAAATTATATGCAATTTAAATAGACGATGAAAAATTATTCATATCGCGCCAGGACTTATTAGAACCATATCGATACTAACACGTGCTAGCTCTATTATAGAACAATGTTATATATACTCGGAGGCGCTCTACCACTAGTCACGTATCTTGCCACTTCCAGTAAAATAAAGATAGGTATTATATATCTTACTCAGTAATCTCAAGTTTCACATAGATTATCCTTGCGTTCACGATATTACACTTGCTTATATAGATAATAATATATATAACTCTAGGTATCTATATTTTAATCCATTAGATAAAGTAGGTTCTCTGAGCCAGTGTCTGAGGAAATTATTACATTATGCTAGTTTATACTCCGACATGGTTTGAGATCAAATAATCTTCAAAATTCCATGAGTCTCCTCATATTAACATCATATCTTGTTTAGCGATATAAATTATAATTTATATGCAATAAAAAATAACCGAAGTAAATACACTATAATTATATATATATATAATAACATATATTATATATACTCACTATAGTATATCTAATAATACCGAAACAGCGTCAATCCGTTAAGGACAAATGTATACTACAGTAATATGAAGTTCCACTACTATATTTGTCCGATTCCGACTACTATAAATACATATAAAATAAATATAAATATATATATAGTATATATTACTTACTAGTAATTATTATATATAACATGTATTTCTCAATAGTTTTCTCATTGATTTTCGTATTAATTCAAATCCTTTGAAAAACTCCCGTACTTTATTATTATATCCATAGTAAAGTAGTAGTTGAGTTGAGGAACCCACTGCTGGTATATATATATGTATATATAAGTATGAGCCGCTACATCACGGCATTCTTATCTTAGAGGGAAGCTCCTATGTATTATATATAGTATTTTACTATAAGTATAATATGTATATATATGATATAATAATATACTATATACTATAACCAAATAATATATTATGTTATTATAAGTGAAATAACTCACTAGATCAAATATGGGATACCTAATAACTATATATATATAGTATTGTTGTTTAAAAAACACACACACACACTCGTATATATTGTTTTATTTCCGCCCCCTCCTTGAAAAAGGGCTCGGTCCGTAGAGTGTGTTGTGGCCTGATAAACTATACTCACACACTCACACCATCACCACACAAAAAGAAAAAAAGAAAAAAAAAAATCAATATGTAACATATTTTCATCACAACTATTGCGCAAGGCTAACAAGATCTAAGAGAATCCCTATTCTTTATTCAATGGGAAAGCATCCGAGAATACGGCAACAGGCGTCGCCGTTTAAGACGGACTCGATGGGCTAATTTGGTTTAAGAATGTTTTCTTCGGAAATGAGTTTTTTTAAGGCGGATATGACACAAATCTACAAATTTTTGACAGCAATCTCTCTATCCTTAAAAGTCATTAATAAAACAAAAACTCTTGAATTACATTTGTATATTATAAAGACGAATCATGAACATCACACTCAGAAAAAAAAGATTTCAAATGCAACCTCTGCCCCGTTGACTGACCAGTTTTCTAGTTTATACACTGTTTTAGCATCATTGTATTAATTTTCCGCATAGTCGCACTTGAGCATTGATGTAGAGGACAATAGCAATCATTACGGAAATCTCTGTCAAAAAATTCTTACGTTTGGTGATAATATTCTCAAATCTCTCTTCTTAAAAATTTGACAAAACGAACGGTTTTTTTTTGAGAAAATGTTTTCATTATTTTATTTCAAGAATATTGCCAAAAACGAAAAAACAATCCATTCATGTGATATATGTACTTTCCGCCATCTTTATATTACACTGTACAATAAGATTTTATAAGTTTTGAAACTCACTGTGATATAAGCTAATATGTATAAAATTAATAATTACTTAAATTTCTACTTGCCGGAGTTCGGAGCAGCATAATTTCTTGCTGCCCTCCTAACTCTGGTTCCATTAAAAAAAAATCGCGCTCCGGGCTCCAGTCCCCCAAATTGACTCTGACCCGGGCTCCAGGCCCCCCAAAATTTCTGGCTCCGACTTCACCCAAAACCTTTCCACTCAGCGACTCCGGCTCCTCGGTCGTGCCCGCAGCCCCTGTTCTAACCACCGCTAGGGGGCCGTGTTTTAGGACTCCTGATTTTGTTCCTGCTAGAAGAAGAGAGAGACGGCTCTATCATTTGTATGATATTGAGATTAAGACTCCTAATTCACTATGCCGTAAACCGTAGAGTGTGTGAAGTCATATTTACAGTATAATCTCCCTACTCATGACAATTTCTTGTGTTTACTCTGGCACCCGAACACGAGTCTTAAAAGCAGAAAAAACTTTGTACGTGTTAATTCACTGTGCTGCGTGAACGCAATTATCTCTCTCTTCTGTCTCTCGGTCCTCTTCCTCTCTCCTATATATTTATATAGTATATTATTAAATATACTATATATATAATAGTAGCTCTCTCTCACTATATAAATATATATATATTTATATATCCTAATATAAAGCCAACAACCTAAAATAGTATACTAATATATAATATATAATATATATACGGGCCCCTATAGCTATATATACATATAGTACCTAATACTATTATATCTGTGGGCACAACATGCTTTTGTTGCCGCCAATATATATAAATATTTAGCTAATATTAAAATAGATTGGATAAGTCATAGTATATAGTAGATCATATATTATAAATAATATATAATATATATATATATATATATATATATAATATATATATATATATATATAACTTGATTTATTTTCTTTCACTTTATGTACCAGTATATTTGTATTTTTTAACTTTCAAATTTTTATTTCTTAAAGCAGTTTACACTGATGGTTCCAGAACAGAAGGAGGGGTGAGGGCATCGACTGTGTTTCCGGACATCACTGTATCCCACCTTATTCATCTGTTTTTTCGGCTGAACTGATAACGGTGTCCATGGTGGTGAACAGGATCAATACCATCACATCTGAAGGTAACAATACCTTCTTTCCGATTCTAAACCTCTCCAGGCGTTGCTTGACCGATCGACAAGAAACCCTTTGATTTCTAACGGTCCTTCTACTTGTTGCATGTGAAGAAGCACAGAATTTCGTTCTGTTGGGTCCCTTCCCATGTGGGTGTTCCTGTAAACGAACAAATCGATAGGGAGACCAAACAAGCGGCAACTCACAGGGTGTCGAATGCCCAGTACCTTCCTCCTGCAGTACGCCTGGGCCATTTTCCTGATACAGATTTCTCCATCACTATACTTCGGTGTTCCCTTTCTAGCTGGCAAACATGTTGGGCAGAAGATGATTGTGGTGCTAAACTACGAAACGTCAAACCCGTCATTGGACGGTGGTCATCGTCGTGTAGAAAGTGTCGCCTCTTGGAGGTGATCCTGGCTCGATTATGTCTGGGTCATACCAACCTCACTCATGGATTCCTTATGAGGCAGGGGGATCCCCAGACCTGCCCATTTTGCTCCTCCAATTGCCATCTTACAGTCGTTCATATCTTTTTGGATTGCGAGGCCATCTTAGCCCTTAGAATGAAGTTCTTCAATGATGTGCTCACTATATCTTTCCAGCATAGCCTTTTAGCACATCCTACCCGAATCTTCTCACTTTCGTGGTGACCAAGTTTTGGCATTCCTGTTGGAACTAAACATCTATATAAGATCTAACCATTTCAGCAATGTTCATGTACCGTTTTGTTAGTTACTTCCCCTGTAGTTAGGATACTAACACGGTATAGCCACAATCCTGTGTACCGTGGAGGTCTCCGTACACTCACTCCAAAAAAATAAAAAAACTATTATTATTATTATTATTATTATTATTATTATTATTATTATTATTATTTATTATTATTATTATAGCATGTTACTTCCTAATATCTAACTTTCATAATAATCAGATTCGAAGAGGTATAAATCTAAGAAATAGTTCGCATTTAAATCCTCCTTTTTATTGATTAGAAAAAGCTAGACAAGCAGTTACTTATACGGTGAATGTACTAAAGTAACTAAACTCTACAACGATTTACCACAAGAATTAAAAAATGAAGGCTTAATTAAACCATTTACAATTAAACTCAAAAAAATCTATATTAATAAGTATATTATTATTATTATTATTATTATTATTATTATTATTATTATTATTATTATTATTATTATTATTATTTTTATTATTATTATTACCATAGTTGTAACTATGGTTGTAATCATTATTATTATTATTATTATTATTATTATTATTATTATTATTATTATTTTATTATTATTATTTTATATTATTATTATTATTTTTAGCTTTTCAATTTTTAAAACATATATATATATATATATATATATATATATATATATATTATATATATATATACATATAAATATATATATACTATATTACTATATATATATATATACATATATTATATAATAGTATATTATATATATATATCGGGTAATTACTAAACACTGTCCTGGTAACTTTTTTAAAAAAGTGCCTGAAAAATCATAAACCAAACATCAGGTAAACCACAAAAATGCATTTTATGGAGGCCCTCCTTTAGTTACTCACAAGTTATTGTTCAGGTGCATAAAAAAAACATGTTCATATTATTATTATTATTATTATTATTATTATTATTATTATTATTATTATTATTATTATTATTATTATTATTATTATTTACAATTTTCTTTTCAAATTTGTCCTATTTTTTTGCTTGAAGCTTAAAAATTGGTCTCAGAAAATTATAAAAATGCTTCCACATGGAGGGGAGAAACAAAGCCTCATGAAACTATTTTGAATCTTTATATGTTATAGTTTTATATTTGATATGATCAGTGAGATAGGTATACATATCTACTGTCCAGTGCATCCTTTTTCAAGTCAATTTAAGCGAACAATATGGCTGTATTAAATTACTTAATAAGCTTTCGATAAGCTTGAAGTAGTCTTATTAAGAACTAAATTGAATTGGTTTTGTAAATCCACTGATGAAGAAATAATTCTAATTTTATTAGGAACATTTCGTTCAAAAAAGAAATCCTATAAAAAAAAATATATACATATATATATATAATATATAAATATATACTTTAGAGAGGAAGCTCTTTGATTTTATTACGAAAACCACATTTATAATTAAAAAAAATCATATTTATTCACTTGATACTTTTCTTTTAAGTTTATAGTTGTTGATCGCTCTATCCCTATTTATATATCGCCACAATAAGTAAATTTGAGCTTTAGTAATCTAATCCTTTTATATTTAAAAAGACGTTTTCGCTCTTTTACAATAACCTCTTTTCCTAATATTTTCCTTAGAATTATATTTGCTAACAGAGTTTACAGCAATTTTATGATGATTACAAGAACCTTTGAGATTGTTGCCGATAAAGACAGGAAAAATAAAACATAATAATATATCTATATATATATTATATTATATATATATGTATATATATATATATATATATATAATATATGTATATATATATATATATATAGTATATATATATATAGTTAGTGACAGGACGTTCCGTGCGCGAACCCACCCTTTTCGATATGAAGAATAAGAAGCTACTACGGTCTGAAAAACATTGGAATATAATCTATGTATGAGATAAGCATGAAACCGTGTAAATTTCAAGTCTGCTTAGGAGGTGTAATATAAGAGGTGGTCACCCCGAGGGTCGCTTACGCATTGCGCTTACGCCCTTTGGCTTGCTTCCATGCGGGTGAAGATTAGGCCCTAATTAGCGTTAGGTCGAGCGTGATGACGTTTAATCTCGCCAGACGAGATTACGTCAGTGCTCGCGCGAGAGCGCGCGCGCACAAACACAAACACATTATTATTATTAAAGAAGTGATCCCGAAGGGGATCACTTCTGAGTTGTTTTTTAAACCCTTCTGCACCTGCTTCAGCGACTCCGAGTCCGCACTGCAGGGCACTGCACCGGTCCGCACCGCACCTCTGGCTCCAATATATCTATATAAGTTAGAGTTCATCGTATCGTGTCCTAAAAATTGAGAGGTGGTTAGATGATGACGACCCTATTCGTATACGAAAGTTACGTCCCCATGGTCCCCCCGAAGGCGGCACCCACCCCCCCAAAAAATTAAAGTTGTTCGTATTAAGGCTGAAATTTTGGTGAGAGTGATTCAGAGTGTAATTTCTAGAAAGCCTTGGTATTGAATCTAGGAGTTGGCTCCGGCACCGGTGCTGGAGCCAAAGTGTGAATAGGTTACGTTTTGTACGAAGTGTTAGGTACTTTACTGTTGTTAAGTATGGAACTTTGTTAAATGTTAGTAGTTTATTCGCACGTAAGGTGTGTTAGGTTTTGTCATTGTACAATATAATTCTTAGTTCTGGGTGTAATGCTATGTAGCTTTATAATGTGAAAACAATGTACGTTAGCAATATATTCTTTGGTAGTATATAAAGAACTTATTTTTGTACTATGTTATTGTTGTATTTGTGTTGTTGTCTAACGAGAAATATTATTACCATTTTGAACGATATGGTTCGTTCGTAACGTCGTATTCTTGTTTTACTTTCTTCTGATTGGTGAAAGGTATAAGAATCGTCATTACCTTTTAAGATAAGTTAGATACATAGAAATTTGTCAGTAAGACATATTTTCGTTGTGTTGGTATTATGATGGACCTTCTCATTTCTGCTCCTCGAATGGCCTCTTTACGACGAACGCTTCGTAATTAACCTCAACGAATGTGTCAATTACATTTTTTTCGTAAAACGAATGGGAAAGCAATACATTACCTGTATTCCAATTGGAGTTGCAAGTAATAGACCTTTAAACATATCGTCGGTTGAAGAATTCTTCAAGATTATCGACAGCGTTAAAGCTTGGGTGAAGACTGAGATGTGTTATCTGAGACCATCGCCTCCTACTGAAATCAGAGGTGACTGGTTGAGAGGCTATAATAGAATAGATGTTGCCTTCACTGCATCTGATAATGTTAAAAGTATTGATGTACGCAGCTATTGGAAACCCAATGTATTACTGTCACATTTTCTCGTACGTGTATAGTTTCACTGTTGCAGTTCATCTGAAAATATAACAGCTTTGTTTGATATGAAAAACGACTTAAAGTCTCCTCTTAAAGATGTTGACATACTCGAGGACTAAATTAATAGCTCACGGTGTAATCTACGATATTTACACCGAAACATGTGGTTTCCCGTATAATGCAGTATTCAGAAATAATGCCTAAATAACTATCAGCCAGGATACGTTTACTTCTCCCTGGCGTGGAGAGAGTGCATGCTGTTGAACTAAAATATGCAGAAAAAATGGTTTAGTCCTCAGGTGTATTTATGCTTACATCCTATCGTCTATATAGAGATAAATCCTCACTGAAGAAACATATAGAACTTGCTCAATTTAAACAGAATCCTATGTCTCCCTGATTAGATGGATTAATATAATTTAAATAAAACTTATATGTTTGAATGTATTTATTTATTTAATGTTCTTTTATTGGAAAAAATAATATGTTATACACCTGAAAACTTGTTTTACTGTCCCCCTTATGTACGCTTTGTTGTTTAAATGTTGGGGTGGGCTGTTTCATTCGTGCAGCCAACTTTGTGTGTTAAGTTATGTGTATGTTCATAGTTTAAGCCTTTACAGAGAATAAAAAACTTAACTTTGTTTGTTGTCTTTACCATTAGGTATTATGCTGGTTAGGTAAGTTATTTTTATTAATTGTGTTAAATATTTACTATGTTAATGTGAAAATTAACATGTCGTGTTGGAGATATGTTTTGATAAAGTATACGAATGGATTATGTTTTTTGTGAGTCTTGTTAGTTTATTTTACTGTTCTCACTCTCTCCACTCTTGTTAATGTTACGCAGTTCTCCTTTTTGCTTCTTAAGATTGTGTCAGGAGCATTGTCGTAAGTAGATTATATTCTTAGTTCCGGTCATGTTAAGCTTCATTAATGGGAAAACTTTGTTATGTTAGCCATACTTTCGCTGGTCTGTATGATAATTACACAGGTTTATGGTAAATTTTTGCTAAATGTTACTGTGTCATTGCTCGATTAACATTGTTATGTTAGAGACATGTGACCAAGTGTGAATAAAGTTACGTTTTGGATGTTATGTTAGTTCTTTACTGTGTTAAGTGTGGACCTTTGTCAAAATGTTAGCAGTTTATTATTGTTTAAGATGTGTCAGGTTTGTCGTTGTAAATATATTCTTAGTTCTGGGATAATGCTCTATGCTGGCTTTTATTAATGTTGAAAAGCTTGTTACGGTTTAGAGTATAACTCATTGCGTCTAGTATGATAATTTAGACAATGTTATGGTTAAATTTTTGCTAAAGTTACTTTGTCAGTGAAGGTAACGTTAATTATGATAGAGATAGGTTTGAAAAAAGTGTGAATAAGGTAACGTCTTTGTATGCTATACTAGTTACTTTACTGTTGTTAAAGTGGGGAACTTGTTAATGTTTAACTGTTTATTCATGTTAAGGATGTGTTAGGTTTGTCTTTGTACATTATTTTTTAGTTCATGTTACGTCATGTTAGCTTTTTGGATGTGAAACCTTATTATGTTAGAGCATATTTCGATCAGTATGATAATTAACAATGTTGTGATAAATTTTTGCCTAAATGTTTACTGTGTCAGTGTAAGGGTTAACGATAATATGTTAGAAATATGCTTGAAAAAGTAAGAATAGTTACGTTTTGTATGCTATATTAGCTACTTTACGGGTGTTAAAGTGTGAAACTTTTGTTAACGATAACATTTATTCCTGTTTAAGATGTGTCAGGTTTGTCGTGGGGTGTATTATTTTCATAGTTCAGATGATGCTAAGTACGCTTTATTAATGTGAAAACTGTTACGTCAGCGTATATTGTTTGATCTTTGTGATAAAGAACTTGATTTTATTTGTTTCAGAACCAAAATATTACTCGAAATGTGACTTGAATCAATAGATCAATAGATCAATTAGATTCAAGGATGCGACAGAGTGTGGACAGGAGGGTGCTTGGAATGTGGTTTGATTTACTGATTTACTGATTAGGGTATGTAAAACGTAAATTTGTAAGTTTATAAACAAAAAAGAATAAGAAATTTTATTTACTTATTTACTTTATTTATTTAATTTTTTTTATTGATGGTTTCTGAAAACCATTATTTTCGAAATCTACAGATCACAATAACATATTATAAGCACGCCCAACATGTTGTTATACGGACTGTTTATTAACTAGGCACCGCAGTGGCCTCCGCACCGGTTGCCGGAGCCAACTTCCTCAGATTCCAATACAATTCTTTCTAGAAATTACCCTCTGAATCCTCTCACCCAAATTTCAGCCTTATACGAACAACTTAAATTTTTTTAGGGGGTGGGGTCCCCCCTTCGGGGAGACCCATGGGGACGTAACTTCGTATACGAATAGGGTACGTCATCATCTAACCACCCTCCAAATTTTAGCACGATACGTAACTCTTAACTATATAGAATATATGTCGGGAGCCAGAGGTGCGGCGCGGGGCGTTGCGTACCGGTGTCGCAGTGCCCTGCCAGTGCGGGACTCGGAAAGTCGCTAAGCAGGCGCAGAAGGGTTTAAAAACAACTCAGAAGTGATCCCTTCAGGGATCACTTCCTTCGACGTAATAATAATAATAATAATGTGTTTGTGGATGCGCACGCGCGCTCAGTCTGCTCTCGCGCACTGACGTAATCTCGTCTGTGACGAGATTACGTCATCACGCTCGAACCTAACGCTTATTTAGGCCTAATCTCACCCGCTCAGAAGCAGCCACAAGGGCGTAAACGCAATATCAGTGTCCACCCTCGGGGGTGACCACCCATTATATACATCCTACAGATTTGAAATTTACACGGTTTCATCCTTTATTCCATATATAGCTTATATTCCAAGTTTCAGACCTATAGCTCTATTCCTTCATATCGAAAAGGGTGCTAGAGCTCCGGACGTCCTGTCACTACTATATATATATAAGTCCTAAATGATAAATATATATATATATATATATATAATTTTATATATATATAATATATATGATATATATATATATATATATATATTATATATATATATATATTATATATATATATATATATAATAGTATATATATATATATATATATATAGTATTATATAATGTAGTGATATGACAGATTCGGCGTGTGCCTCCTTGAGATCGAACAGTGAAATACTTTCACTTTTTCAGCGTATACATATCTACCCGGGTAAGGTTTGCGTGCGAGACGGGAAAAATAAAAAATAATTAAAAAATAAATAAATAAATAAGGGTGGATCGAAATATTTGCAGTATCATTGCCTAGGTTATTTTTTTAAATTTTTTATTTATTTTTTTATTATTATTTGTTATATTATGTATGTATGAATTGTTGTTCAAAGCGTTGACACCGCCCCGCAGTGTTCCCGCACCGTACCGCTCCACACCTAGTAACGGGAAGAGTTTGAGACATGGTATCTCTCTCAAATTTGACACCCCGTTTAGGGATAACGTAACCCCGACGTAGACGAGGTTACGTGGCAGTGCACCCCCTGGAGGGAGGTGCTGGCCTCCAAACATTGGAAATTGACGTAGGAAGGATGAACTTTAATTTTCAGCATTCTTATAATATTTTCTCTGTGCAGCCATAGTAGGAATTGATCGTAGACGAAACTTGGTATACCCCCTTCATATATATAAGGTATCCTCGGTACAGCCGAGGTAAAGTGACACTACGCCCTCATGGTGTTTGGGGCTGAGCCCCAATACCGTAATTGCCGTAAGGATGAAACTCGGTATACGCCCTTCTTATAAGGTTATCCTCGGTGCAACCGACTCAGCCTTCCTGCAATTCCCAACGCCAGGTGTCTGACTAAATAGCGAACACCTTCAGGTAGACATGGACGCTACGCCCATTGAGGGGATGCGGGTGTGCTTCCAAATCCATGAAAATGACCATAGAGGATGAAACGTGGTATACAACCTTTCGTACGATGACAACATCGTGCAGACGATGTTAGGAATATACAGCCTACGCTCACATTGCGTGTGGGGTTCAGCTGGAAATTGACATCGAACGTTTATAATTTTGAGAAATCAGAAACGAAGAAGGATAAATGCCAAGAAAAGATAGTTTGAGTTGACTCATGCCTTTGTGCCAAATTTGGATTTCTTTTTAAATTATTAAATTTATTTTGTTTTGTTTGGTTTTAAAAACATTTTTTACAAATTTTTTTTATTTTCTTCATGTTTATAACTTATAAAAATTTGCCTTTTACAACCTATATCACTTGAGACTTGTAAATTAGGAAAATCAAACTACCACCCTTGCTTCCCTACTACCCATATATCACGCAACACTTGTGTGAAATATTGTATAACAAACTTTATTCTTTTTGTTTATAACGTAAAAAATGCATTTTACACACCCTAAGCAGTAAATCAAACCACCCACCCTTACCCTCCCCACTCCTCATTCCATGATCTATTTGATATATTGGATCATAGTCATATTTTGTTATAATAAACACTTCTTATTTCTCTTCACTGCCTCGGAGTATAACGTAAAAAAATTTTGCCTTTTACACAAACTAAAGCAGTATATCAAAAAATCAGTAAATCAAACCACCCACCCTACCTTCCTAACCCCATCCGTGATCTACTGATCTACTGATTCAAGGCATATTTTGTATAACAACTGTATGATGCGCTGTTGCCAAACCTACCAGTTTGTCTATAGTAAATGAAATTGTTATACTTTGTTAATGTCGACAGTTTATTCAGCTTAATGTATGTCATATATTATTATGTTTTTTAGTTCGGCAAAATATGTTTTAGCGTTTATTCGTTTGACTCTATGATCGATAGGTTATTTTATGATGTTTGACAGAGAATTTTGCTAATGTCCACGTTTATTCATAGTTCAAAATGATATTATATTTGATATGCAAGACACTTTGATGAATGTAGTTCAAGATGCTGGTACCTTTGATAGTTTGGACACTTTGTTAAGGAATTTTGTAAGATAATAATCTTTAGCTGCTGATGATATGATTGAAAAGCAGGGATAGGTTAAGTTTTGCTGCGTAATGAGGGGTAGGTTGAGAGCTTATTCATAGGTCCAAATGTTATTGTCTTATTCGTAGATCCGAATGTTAGTAACTAATGTATGTTTTCGCCAATTGTACATGTTAGATATGTTAGGTTATGTTTAATTTCTGTAAAGTTTTGAAATATTACTCTATGACAATGTGAAAATTAACACTGCATTTGTTAGAGAAATGATAAGTTCGTAGGATATTACTGTGTTAACTGTGATGACTGTGTTGAAAACGTGGCTTTGGTAAGTTTTGCTGAGTAATGGTCTTAAGGTTTCCCTGAGAATATGTTAATGCTACGTTTATTCATAGGATTCAAAATGATGTATATTTGATATGAGTAACACTTTGATGAAGGTAGTATCAATTCATAGTTCAAGATGCTGGTATCTTTGATAGATTGGTCACTTTGTTAAGGGATTTTGTTAGATACTTGCTCTAGCTGTTGCTAATTGTTGGAAAAGTGGGGATACATTGAGTTTTGCATGTCCTGTTAGCTACTTTACCTTTGCATAGGTAGGAACTTTGTGAAATGTTAGGGCAGATTGATTCATACGTAGTATGTTTAGGTTTGTATGCTCGTCGTACATAGGTGATCTAGTTAAGTATGGTGCTTTATGATGTGTTAAAACTTTGTTTACCTTAGCGTATGTTCTTTTGGTCTGTATGATTAATTAGGTAAGCGTTTATGATAGATTTTTGTTAAATATTACTAGTTAGGTAAAAATAAAATAACCAATATATGTTACAATACATTCTTGAAAACAGTTGTAATAGGTTACTTTGTAGCTCAATGTTAGTTACTGTTACTGTATGCCTTTAAGTATTGGAACTTTGTTAATGTTGGCTGTTTTTTATTTGTGCGTAAGGTATGTTAGGTTTGTCGTTATCGTTTACATTATATTCTTAGTTCAGGTTATTATATGTAGCTTATTGATGTTAAAACTTTGTTACGTTAGCATATATTCGTTAGGTAGTATTTATAAACTTATTTTTGTTATGTTTATCCAAAATTGATACTCTCGAAATATGACTGAATCAATAGATCATGGAAAGGTGTGTTTGAGGCAGGGGAGTGGAGGGGCGGTAGGTTGATTTTACGATTTTATTTGATTTACTGCTTTTTAAAATCAGTAAAACAATTACACTTTTACTATTTATTTTTATTCAAATTGAACTATTCTTTATATTATATTTGAGAAAAACATGTTATTTTTTGTTATGTTTGCAATTATTCCGTTGGGGTATGATAGTTAAGTAAGGTTATGATGAATTTTTGTTAAATGTTACTATTGTTAATGTAAAAAAAACTTTGTTACGTGAGTATAAATTCGTTGGTTCTGTATGATAATTAGGCAAGGTTATGATAAATTTTTGTTAAATATTACCATGTCAATGTAAAATTAACATTGATATTTAGAGATATGCTTGACAAAGTTGCTGAATTAGGTTACGTTTTTGGCATTTCTGTTAGTTACTTAATGTTTAAGGTGGAACTTGTTAATGTTAAAGGTTTATTCGTGCTAAGGTGTGTTAGGTTTGTATTGTACATTATAATTCTTAGTTCAGGTGATGCTATGTTAGCTTTATTAATGGAAAACTTTGCTACGTTAGTATATCGTTGGTTCAGTGAATAAAGAACTTGATTTTATGCTATGTTTATCCAAAATGATACTCGAAATGTGACATGAAACAATAGATCAATAGATCATAGGATGGTGGGAGGAGGGGAGGGGAGGGTGATTTGATTTACTGATTTACTGCTCAAGGGGGTGTTAAAACCGCTAATTTTGTTTTAATTATAAACATAAAATGAATAAAAATTTTGGTAAAAATATATTTTTAAACAAAATAAAATAAAAATAAATAAATGTCTTGCGTTATGTTATACAAAATATGACTTGAATCAATAGATCAATAGATCATGGTTGGGGTGGGGAGGGTAGGGGGTGGTTTGATTTATTGATTTAGGGTATGTAAAAACGCAAATTTTTCGTTATAAACATAAAAAGAATAAATAACTTTAGTTAAAAATATATAAATTTTTTTAACACAAATAAAAAAAAATAAAATTAAAGTTTTTTTTCATTATAAAAAATATGACTTGAACAATAGATCAATAGAATCATGGGTGGGGTGGGGAGGGTAGGAAGGTGGTTTGATTTATTGATTTACTGATTTAGGGTATGTAAAAACGCAAATTTTTTACGTTATAAACATAAAAATAAAATTTTTAGTAAAAATATATTTTTTAAACAAATAAAATAAAAATAAATAAGTTTTGTTATGTTATACAAAATATGACTGGAATCAATAGATCAATAAATCAATAGATAACGGATGGGGTAGGGAGGGTAGTTTGATTTACCGATTTATTGCTTTAGGTTGTATAAAAATTTAAATTTTTTACGCTATAAACATAAAAAGAATAAAAGTTTTGTGTTGTGTTATTCAAAATATGAATTGAATCAATAGATCAACAGATCACGGATGGGTGGGAGGGATGGTTGTTTGATTTACTGGATTTACTGCTTTAAACGTGTTGTAAAAGAGCAAATATTATATAATAACATTAAAAAGAATAAAAGTTTTGAGCTATGTTATACAAAATATGACTTAAATCAATAGCTCATGGATGGGATGGGGAGGGTAGGTGGGTGGTTTGATTTACTGATTTAAGATGTGTAAAAATGCAAATTTTTTACGTTATAAACATAAAAAGAATAAAAGATTTGGGTTATATTATACAAAATATGACTTGAATCAATAGAACAATAGATCACGGGAGGGGTGGGGAGGGTAGGGTGGGTGGTTTGATTTACTGATTTGCTGATTAAGGCAAATATTTTAAGTTAAAAAAAAAAAGCAAAATTTTTTTAGTAAAAACAAAATGTTTTAAACAAATAAAACAAAAATAAATAAAAATTGAATTTTTTTTTTTAATAAATAATAAAATTTAAAAAATAATTAATATTTGAAAATAAGACCTTGAGTCAACTCGAGCACCGTGTTCCTCCTCTAGTCCTATTTATCCTTATTCTTCTCTGTGTTCTCCAAATTTCATCCTTCTATGTCAATTTCCAAGATTTTGGGGCTGAGCCCCAACACCATGTGAGCGTAGCGACACGTAACCTCGTCTGCAACGATGTTCCATTGTACGAAAGGTGTATACCACGTTTCATCCCTCTATGTCAATTTTCATGGATTTGGGGCACAGCCCCATCCCTCAATGGGCGTAACGTCATGCTACCTCGGTTGCACCGAGGATACCTTATAAAAAGAGTGTAAACCGAGTTTCATCCTTCTATGATCATTTTCAAGGTATTGGGGCTCAGCCCCAACACTCAGTGGGCATAGCGTCACTTTACTCGGTCTGTACCGAGGATACCTTATATGAAGGGGGTATACCAAGTTCCAGCCTTCTACGATCATTTCCTACTTGGAGGGGCCAGCACCCCCTTCGGGGGGTGCATGGCCATGTAACTAAACTCATCCTCTACGAAGGCGCATACCAAGTTTCAGCCTTCTACGTCAATATCCAATGTTTCGGGGCCAGCACCTCCCTCAGGGGGATACACGGCCACGTAACCTCGTCTACGTTGAGGTATATCATCATCCCTGTAAACGTCGCTGTCATAGTATAAGAGTAGACACCATGTCTCTCAAATCTACCCCGTTACTAGGTGTAGGAGCCGTCTGGTGCACTCTGCACGGAGTGCGGAGCACTGCGAGGAGGAATCTGTCAAATCTTATTGAACAACAATATATACATAACATAAGTTAAACATAAATAAATAAATAGATAAAAAATAACCTAGGGCTATGGATGCCGTACAGAATTTTCATTCCCCACCCTCATTTATTATTTATTATTTTTTAAATTATTTTTTCATTTTCGCCTATCTCAAGAGGGTACACGGCGGCCTCTAATCTAGTCCTATCACAACTTTTAGTCATTTTCTGCTAAATAAGTTTATATAGCTTATACCCGTATTTAGTTTTATAACAGGAAGTATCAATAATTCCTATAATATATAACGGACATATAAAGATATCAGTATGATCCTAACGTATACTACAATTTTATATATTAATGGGTACTAACATAATCTATATATATTAATAATATATATATTTAGTTTATATATATAACTGTGTCTTTGGTTTACTCCCCCCCCCCCCTGCGACCACCCCTAACCAAGAGGCAACTCCGGAGACGTGTTATAAAAGCCGCAACAAACCTGTGTACATTCTTGCATTAGATTAAGTTGTAACAGGTAAAGTTAATCACGTCAAGTAAGAAAAAATAATTAAAGATTTAAGAGACAGTGAGAATGAGTAATATATATATATAATATAATAATATATAATATTATATCTAACTCGTCGCAGGACCTCAACCCATGCCGAACAACAGCGTCCGCCTGGTAGACAGATGTATACATAATTGAGTAAGCATATATATATATATATAGTTATCACTAAACTCCCTAAGCAGATATTAGTACACATACTCCTAAGAATATAAATATTAATAATAATATATATGGAATTATTTTAGTTATATATATATATATACTATTATTATATATTGTTTATATATATAACTATAATAGATTATTCCTTCTTATTTATACGATTTTCCAACTGTACTTATTTTTTATGATAGAATTAATACTATATCGATTAATATTCATATTATTTTATATATAAAATTATATATTACACAGTATAAAAGGATTATGTAGTCTGTAGATAAACCGCCTTCTGTAGTATACTATTATATATTTAATAACACTAGGTGAGTATATGACCTGTGTTTTACGAACTCTTCTTCCGTGCAGTTTTGATTTTTTTTTTTAGTATTATATAGTAATAGTATATGATTTCTAGCTTCATATGATCCTGAACAGTCAATTAAGGATGGTGACGGACATGATTCAAAAATATATAGGACCAGTTACGTTTACGACTCCGTCTTAGTTTAAATTTTTTTTTTAACTAAAGGAAGTAGCCTCATAGGGTAAACCAAACCGACAAACAAGATGGCACCGAGCGCGAAAGATCGGGCGTCTCTCGGCCTTTCCGGGTTCGAGGAACGACGGAGGTAGGAACTATTCCCCCCGGGGTTCTCCGGAACCCCCGGCTCTTTGGTATTTGGATGTCGCGGGGGTTCATCCGCCCATCCCCTACGGGGTATGCGAAAACGTTCCCCCCTTTGCCCCCGGGCGCCGGCCCCCTAAATGGTTTTTTCACTTCTGTTATTTTTATTATTTTTTATATATTCTTTACATTTTTGTAATAAGATTTACACGCTGATTCCAAAAAGTAATTGGTTTTTCTGTAAGTGTCGTACTTTTCGAGATATTATTTTTTTTATGATATATCATTTATATATATATACTATATATATTAGTCATATATTATATATCTATTTAATACTCCTAGACATATAAAATTATATATATATATATTGCAATATATATATATAACTAGAAATATAATATTAAATAATATATATATTTACTATGGCTCGCGCTATATATATATATACTAAGTAACTCATATATATAATAAGCTTTATACGTGCTGCATTGTCAAATATGCAATTGCGTGTTTAATTGTTGAAAGAATTTGGACGAAAATATTCATTTTTACAAATTTATAGAGTCGAGTATAAAGTTGATTTTTAAGATAATTATTTAAAACTATTTCGAACTTTTGAATCATGTCCATCACCACTGAAATTCATCGTTAGTATGATATACTAGCAATATGTTAAAAAAAAAAAAGAAAAATGCAAAAAGACGGAGTCTTAAAACGTAACAGGGCCCGTATATATATATATCTTATCGTATATTTGATAGATATACTGCCATATATATATATATATAGATATTATATATATATAAGTATATACTATAGTATACTTATATATACTAGTATCGACCGTATTATAATACATAATTTAACTACAAGAAAGCTATCTCATGACCCACCTAGGTTTACTACTTCGATGATGCTACCCCATCCCGGCTATACAGTCGCAACCGGCGAGCAAAATAGATAACAACATCTCGCAGCTTTTATCACTCTCCCGCTATCCACTATATTGCGCCACTTGCTTTGAACATATGCTCGCGCACCACGTACTGTGAAGATTCACAGGAAGGGTGCCATGAAGATCATTTGCTTGTCTGGGGCCTCACACGGCGTGTCTTCTGCGGTGCCTCCTGGGTTTACAGGAGGGCAACCCGACCAGAAGGTGGGCACAGAACGGTCACGACTCTATTGATCGCACAAAGTATCTTGAATGCCAACAAATTTTGCATATTTAATAAAGATCCGGAATAATAAAATAATAATATAGCACTCTGCGCCACATTAGGCTATCTGCACACGCCATTCACAAACAGTGTTGCCACAACCGATGGAGTGAGCGAGATAAGACTACAATAGTCTCTCCAACAACATCTCGATGCGTTGAGCCTCTCCCCTCCACCTGAATACAAAGATAATCATGTTATATTCAAAGAATACACGAAAATCGCTCTCTATGCACTCTCGCGCATGATATCAAAGTACTTATATCTCGTATAACAATCATGATACGAATATTAGTTAAAATTGGCGCTAATATAGGGTCTAATTTGAACTCCCCTCTCTGTTTGTGACTACACCCCACACTTATGTCCGGGTGCTTATAGTGTCTCATACAGGTGTAGCCAAAGCATTCCGATTCACAACTAATGCTAGGAATCACGATGACCCCGACATTTAGCCAGTCACCAAACACCAACTGCTCCTCTCACCGCTACCTGTGAGAGACACATTTGGCACCAAAAATATCAGAACGAGAGAAAAAAAAAATAAAATACTAACCACAGCCGCACCAGGCACAACTGAACACCGCATCTACTCAAGTCAGCGTGAGCGATCTCTTAGACTGTAATCTAGGTAACTATCTTCATCTACTATCCGATCTGCTCTCACACAAGAGAAGAGCAAGTATAAGAGCAACATGTGAATCATGCTCCTAGTCTATACAGTATAGCAAATCAATATTGAAAACCGTTTAAAAAGAGATAGCTTAATTAATTTAAAATCTCATATATGAGTTGCATTAAAACGCCTTGTATTCATGTATATGGAAATAGTGATTCATACTATTGCATATCTATATCTTTAGAATCCCCGTTTAAGTAGAAGGCAACGTCTATTTATATCTGATAACATATTGAAATCAATATTAACAATATATTACGTCTCTTTGTATGTTTGCAGTCGTAAAAAAATCTATACTCAATCCGAACAGTCTATAAATTAGCCATCACTATTTAAAACGGAAAAAAACGAAAATCTACAGAACCAAATAACAAAAAAAATTATACTACTAATAGAAATGAGCAAGTAGGCTAAACTTATATCTCACAAAAGTCTATTAAATTATAATATAAAAAATTAAATAATAAATTAATAAATAATAATAATAATAATTAATATTAATAATAATAATAATACTAATAATATATAATAAATAATAATAATAGAATAATAGAATAATTTTAAGAAAAGTACTCAATAAAATAATATAATAAATATAATATTAAATAATTATAATATAATAATAATAGATAATATAATAATAATAATTATAATAATAATAATAAATTTAATTATATATTAATTATATATTATTAATAATAATTACCAAACTAATTAATTATTATATTGTATGAGTAGTCATATCTAATTGAATACAGGTATATCCCTCATACTAATGAGAAAGATCAATATTAATCCAATGTAAATGATAGTTTAACTAGTGATATTTACTATATTGATCTATTGCTTTTACAAAGTGAAAGCAAAGAATGAATGAGAGATATAAGAACTCATATAAAGCAGTATGGTGCACGCTACTATATATATATTAGGTGAGTCAGTAGGTGACTCTGTAGGCTAATTATCGCTCTGTGAGTCACCGCGCCTTTAAAAGTAGTGAATATATACTCTCACTTCTAGCGTAATGCAGATGGAGCTTAACAATATTAAATATACATAGCAGAGACACTAAAGTTATTCGCTTTTATTCCGTCTAAACACATAGTCGACGCACAATTATATTCCAAATCTTTATTGAGTGTGAGTTTTTCTAGGTAAACCTGTTTGTTTCCTTAAATTTTTTTTTTTATTATAAATATATATATCATTATAAAAAAAATAATAACGCAACTAGATTTAAATATTTACTATCTAAATTGGTGTTACCATAGCTCAAATATAAATCGAGTAGTTAGAGGTGATAAATACAAACTGGACGGTTTATATATATTAATTATGTTTTTAGATATATACCCAAAATTCTAAATAATGTATTGTGTTTTCTCTGTTTCATATAAATTTGAAATAGTACTTTCAGAATGAATTTAGTATAAACTATTTATTTATTTTATTTATTAAAATTTACTATAATAATGAGTGTCTATAATACTAAAATATTATTACCTAACTCACCTTATAAAATTAGGATAGATTATATTATCCAGTTCAAAATAAATTGATAAATATATATATATAGTAGCTTTATATATCAGACTTTTAGTTGAGAGGCTCATACGTGTTTATTTGGTGGAAATTATCTCCGGACAATAAAAAAACGAATATATTAACTGGTTCCATCGTCTTTTCTATGCGCTATACTAATTATACAGAGCGCTGTTCAAAAACCCGGAATATTAGATTTCTTTATTAGAATCTATAGTAAATTTTTATATCATCAAATTCATCATAATCATATTATACTTTCGATATTATATACACTCCCATATTATATACTTCCTTGCGAGGAAGGTGAGAGCGCATATATCAATGTATCCTCCTCTCTCACACTCACATATATAAATATACAAAACCTGTTAGAATGAGTGACCTATTAACTATATGTAAATATATTCGTCCTAATGTATGTCTCTCACTGCCCTCAGTGTCTGTCCAAATATATGCTCAGAGATTTCTACTTTTTTTATATATTAATTGACCTTTCTCTAATAGAAGACATATTAATATATTATCACAAAATTATTCGGAAAAATATAATTCATAGTGATACGCGGATACATGAAGTATACCCAACTATATGTGAGTTAAGCTATTGAGTTATAATCTATATAATATATAGTGAGAAGTAGATTGTGAGTGTTCCTTCGCTATCTAATTCACAGAAACCCAGGGTATGGAGACTTAAATTTAAGCTACTAGATTTTTATTTCCACTCATTAGTTTGCAATTAATGCATATCACTGAATACATATATATGTCATGATAAGTCTTGAGTTAAAGATATTTTATTATACTTGTCATGAAGCATTATACCCTCATTATTCACCATTTCACCAACGCAGCTGTCAAAGTCACTTATAAAACTTACATAATGCAGTGATATATATGATACTGATATGTCAAATAACTACTAATATATAATTATATTCTCAAGACGTTATTTCTACACGCTATGGTAATACACATAAACTTATTAGGATTATGTGACTTAAAGAATGTATAATATTTGAGATACAAAAGTTCCCTTTATAATCTCAATATACGCTGCTATATATGCAATCAGAAATGTTGACTAATTTTTCTCTATGAGTGGTCAAAATTATTCCATAATATTACTTCACGATGGCATTTGAACGTATACATCATCATAAAACAAGCATATAAACGTGTAATAAATAACAGTACTCGAGCCCAAGTGAGCATACTCACTACCATATTTAGCATAAATCGTTAATGTATTAATAATAGGCATATATAGAGTCACAAAAGCTTCTCTCAGTGAATAATTACACTCACGTAGTTAGAAAGAGTACTTATAGAGAAATCAGTAGAAATAATTAGACTATACTTTAAATTATTCTTATAGTGATAAATCTTTATGTATGTGTGATATAGTGACTTTTATTAGATCTAGCTGAGATTCAAGCTTAATTATTCCTCGAAATCAAATGAGTCAGCTTAATATAAATGATCAGTGATAAATAAATATATGGTTACTCTGATCTTGAGGGTCATGGAAAGAAATTGCATGAATAATTTAGCTATACTGACTCTTTACATGTATATGACTACGATTATCACTTAGTGGGAGAAAGTATGAAGCCTGAAGGTTCTATTTCAACTTCTTTAAGGATTGTGAGATATTATAAATGAGAATATTTGAGTTAAATTATAGGTGACTATACAAAATTCGTCATTATCACAGAATAATGATAATAAGTTGAGTGAATGTGTGAAAAAGATTAAAGTCCCTATATTCTTCTGATGATGTGATTAATAATAGTACATAAAAAGTATATTAAAAGTGCTACATACGAGATTACTATCAAGAAAAATAACTCAATAATATTATATAGTATATATACCTATACATTATTATGTAACTCTAGTAGAAAGTAACAATGTATTTACTTTCCACTTCAAATAATGAGTGAGGTAAAATAATATAACACTGAAAATAGTTTATATAGAATAATATTATTAGAGAAAAATATATCATGAAGACTAATAATATAATAATATCTCTTTCAGTGATCTTCACTCTCTGTCTATCTAGTGTATTATATTCATAGAAAGCTAAATAAAGATATATTTTAGTAAACAGGAGGCAAATAATTATTGTGATAAAGTGCTCATACAAGATAAATAGAGGTTTATTTCATCTGATAAATAATGGAGTAACTGCATTAATTTTCTGTTCATTTTACCTTAGTGAAGTATATTATCAAATGGTGAGTTAGTTTAAATTGATCTTTTAATAACTACTCAGAAACTTTTTCAATTTTCAATTTTAATTATTATTATTTAAAATATGTGTAATAGGTTTAATGACATTATTCTAAATGAAACTTGCATCTATATTTAACTTTCTATGTTTATTTTAACGAAGGATTCAATTACCTTACCACCACTCACGGGTCGGATCTATGGAAAGTAGAGTGCACACACCCTGTAGAAAAATATTCTTTTGCCATGTATTTGTATTATTAGTGGCATTTGTGAGATAATGTGTGTAACACAGATTTGTGATAATGATATTTATTAAAGAGTCCATAATATTTTGGTATAATAATATATATATATATATATTATATTATATATATATATATATATATATATATTATATATATTATATATATATATTATATATATTATATATATATATATTATATATATTATATATATATATATATTATATTTAAATATATTTATATATTATATATATATATATATATATAATATATATATATATATATATTATATATATATATATATATATTATTGTAGAATATGAAGTGAGAGTGAAACATATAATCTGAGCTCATAATAATATATATTAATATGAATAACATGTCTTTGATAGATATATGTGAAACATTGAATATTTAATTACAAACTATTTTATTCTTAGAGTAATATGAGACAACAATGAATGTAATAGAAGAATGGGTTTAGTTATGGTAAACATAACTATTATCAGATGTATGTAAACTTCTCTTTTCGTAGATGATTTTTTACTTGAGTATGCACTCTTCTCTAAATATTATCCTACTCATCTCAAGCCTCCTCCAATACAATAATATAATTCGGGCCATACAAATTATGATATTATACCACCATCATTATGTCCCTTGAGTTATCCTTCTACATATGAACTTTAGACTGTGATGGAAGCCTAGTACTTCATCCCTACCTACATTCCCTAATACATCGCCTAGGTATTATCTTATTATTAATACGGTAATAAACTTATTCTTTAATATGATGAGATTATGTAAGTTAGTGCAACTTATTATACTACATTTATATCTATATCCATGATGAGACTGTGAAAAACTGTATATCTATAGCTCAAGTATTCCTGTATAACTAATGTTTGAGTGTTTATACTCGATACTTTACTAGGTTTTACCCTCAGTGAGATAATATTATTGCTACATATCTGAAAAAGCATTTCGTACTCTGATTATATTATCAGTGCTTTCCTCTAAACACAGTACATTTAGTTGTAGCAAAGGCACAGTGACATACTAATCTACGTAGGAGTGTCCGTATTTGTGCGTGATAGCCATTACTAAAATATCTCCCAGTGAGCTTTTTATCTTCCTCGTATCAACTCAGTAACCAGGAAACGTTGAGCATATAATAGTCAGTCAACAGTGAATTCACTAACATGTAGTCCAGAGGTACTATCTACAAATTGTTATTCATATCTAAATCCAAAGTTTTTAATGCTGTAGTTAGGGAAAGATGATGTTTCCTCTCTGTACAAGTGGTTAACGTACGATGTTCCTGCACCTGGCCAAAGGTTTCCCTCTAGCTGAGTATTGGCTATACATTCTCTTTTTGGTCCTCAAGTTGATCCTCATTTAGTGCTCGCCTCACGGCTATGTTCCAATAAGTAACAGGAAGCAGGTGATATTATTGGTGAAACCTGCTGCTGACCGTAGCAAAATTAGTTATTACCATTTTGAGGTCGAGACGATACATTATTTACCTAATCTCATAATATGCTACTACTGATATAGTTAAGCTATATACTATAAACATACACTAACTGTCTATTGATTTTTTGCATTTATATTTACTTCACTCTTCATCATTCTACTAGTTACCGTATAATTAACCTCATAACTGGACCGATAAGCATATATATACAAATGTTGGCTTGTGATTAGGTAACAACACACACTTTAAACTGCTCTTGGATATATTGAAGTGCGTCAATTAAAATACTCAGTTCGAGCTACATCACTGTACCTATAGGCTATGCTGGGAGTACCCATAGACTGACCAGTATGATTAGCACTGTTAACTTCACTAGCAATTAACCACATAGTATTTAATTACCATATCTGTATACTGTGAGAAGAGCCTCCGCAGCTCTGCTACTCTGTTACGATAAATTGTTTAACTCTCATTGTTGCCTAATGGATACTCAAGTAGTTCATTATTTCAATATGAGCATAACCTCTCCTCACTCGAAATCCAACAGTATACTTACAGTAGAACAATAACGTGAGGGCAAATACAACTCTCATACAATATCGTTCAGTTCACCCTGTTCACCCTGGGTGAACAATGAGGGACCATCCGACTGTTAATTTCACTAATATAATGGATGATTATCATTCATCCAGGTTCTATATGTGCATTTACCTACATGTATAGGGTGAATATACTACGGTTACTTAAAATATAATTAATACAACACATGCATTTACTCCTCCGAGAATATCACCTAGCTAAGTAAACTTAGCTGCTTACTTATGAATATTAATTACTGAGTGAATAGTATTAATCAGTTATATACAACCTTACGTATACTTATTAATTGCGCACGTAATGAATTTGTCATATTCACTTAATATGAGGAATATGACAATAAATAGGATCCGTAATAGATTGCCTAACTCGAGAAACTAGTGAGGATGTATACAACAAATCGAGAATATATTATGGATATATACTAAGCACCTTATATATACCGCAATCTACTATATATATATCTATGAAATCAAAAGTTATACATAATCCAAGAAAAATTTCACCTTTATTTTGTGATGACCAGTGTAAGTTTTCTTTATTTTTCCTCATAAGTAATGTGTAATGATATATACCGAATCATATGTATAATATAATACTAAACTAATTTCAGGTATATATAAATATACGGAATAGTCGAAGGATTATATTATCTCGCCGATATTCGCGTTATTCTCGGCTGAAATATTATTTAACTCGGAATATAATAATCTCACGGTATATTTGGCTTTATTTCATATCTTAATTACAGGTCACATCACTTTAAATATATATTATATAATATATATATATATATATATTATTATATATATTATATATAGTATAATATATACTATATAATATTATATCTATTTATATATATATATATAATATATATTAAGTAATATTATATATTATATCTAATATTATATATATATATATTATATATATATATATATATATATATATATATACCATTATACTAAATGTTCCAGTGATTTATAAACCAAGTTTAGTTAGTGTATGCAGATTAATACTTATATATACTTTGACTGGATCATGTTTTCTACGTAAATCACTCAACGTATCCAGAGGCTCGTAAAAAACCTATGAGGCGCACTATTGCCGCCCAGGGTACCCCGCAAAGTTTCATATATGAAGCTGCCTCAATCATGTCTTATAAAACATAGCTAATAGGTTTACTGTGAGAGGGATAATCTAATTATTAATATAATTTTATATATTATATTATAGATATATAATAATATATATAATATATAATATATTATATTAATATATCTACTTGCTAGTTGTCTTTAAATTTCAAGTCCCAACCATCTCTAAACAACTTATCTATTAATATCTGTCTTTCCTCTTCTTAATTCTCCAAACTAGAATAATGTAGCACTCAATTCTCTCGGAGTATACCTATACTCACTAATTTATTCCACATATACAACTCTAACTCTCCATGGATAGCTTATCTTATGGAAAGATCATAATAGATTTTCATTTCATTATCTCTCAGTAGTGATATGATCCTTATATAAGCACTGTATTTTTAATTACAATATCGATAGAAGGGGGCTCGCTGAATACTATCAAATGAATATATTGTGACTCAAACTAAAGTCGGTGTCCCTGACGACTCTTGAACATTACTCAACTAATTCTAGCTGCTGAGTGTGAAACTATCACAGAGTTGTATACTTTGGCGAATTGGTGGCCCGGTATTATCTCTCTTGTTAGACTTCTTTATTTCTCTCTCCGTTCGTGAGTAAGTTATTATTGAATGTTTTTAATTAATTGAAAAAAGATTGTCGCGTCATTTTTTATGTACGTATAAAGCAAGAACTATCCGCCTGTCTTCGAGATATATTTAATTTCTAATGTAACTATTTTCTTACAATAAGACTCATGATCTCGATTTTTTATACGACCACTTGATACTCTTCTACATTTTAACTTTTAGTTGATTATTTATGTCTTAAATTAGATTTTTATTTATTATCTTCTATCATGTTATCACCTATATCCTCCTTCTTATATTAAATAACGTGGAAGTACTCGTCTCTCTTCTCGATCTCTATTAACGTATATCTGCTACCTCATTATAATAGCCTCTTCTTTAATATAGTATTTTCTTCTTGCATTCTTCTATATAGCTATCTTTGTAAATCACTCCTATACCTCTACCTCTCATTTCTTAGTAATTCAATGTGTTAACATTTCCTAATGTTAGTCGTGAGTGCTCTAGATCGGTCTCTATGTGTCTCTATATACAGAGAGTACGAGACAGATACTCTCAAGATATCATGGTGCTCGTATGGGATCATCTAACTTTCGCTATCTCTAACCTATTAATTGAGCTTTCCTCTCGCTCCGCCCTTATACGGGAACAAAGCGTGAGAAATAAAGAGACTATTAGGCGCAACAACAACTGTCGAGACGTTCTCCAACCTTGACATATCTCAATACGAGCATTATAATTGAGCCCTCAAATTGTAAGACGGAAGAAAAAATGAACAGTATGGCGGTTGCGAAACCGTCTCTCTCGAGCTCTCGCACTCTACGCGTGTGCAGTTTTCGGTATGAAAACCTAAACATAAACAAAGAGAAAATAACGTGAGGGAGGGTCAGATCCGGCGATTTCTCTCACCACCCCTTATGTATAGTGTATTCTACGGTACAAATTTTTTTTGAGACCTTGATTAGGCAAACCCTTCGAAGGAAGGTTGCGCCAGACGGGTTGCGTAAGCCAACCGTTTAACGTACAGTCACCTTTCCCCTAGTTTTGGCAGCCCCTTAGGGGCTTAGCCCCCCCTTTTTTGTGATTTTAGGCCTTGATATTTCGGTCTTTGCCTTGATATTTCGGCCTTGATCCCTCTCACACTCTCACACTCTCACTCTCTCTCACACGGTTCTGTTTAGGGATTAAGTGGTTCATAAAATTGAACTTCAGTCATCTCTTTAAAAAAATACTATGAAATACCACAATATTATATAAAAACTCGTAGGTCCACGATCAGGTCGAACTGTTCTAACTGGAACAATCCGAAAAGAAGAGCGAGTTAATATATAATATTAAAGTATTTGTCGAAAAATGATAATAACGAATCAAAACTGAAGCCTTTTAGCTAATACATCTGAAAGGAAAAAAAGGGGGCTAATAGCCATTAGTGGGATTCCTATTGGGTTGTCCAGAAGGCTTAATAAAAATTACACTACCTACGTAAAATTTTCATAAGAACACTGCTAAAGAAGGAATATTTTCACGTTTTTCCGATCAGAGAACAATAAACAAACAAATCTCTGAACCCTACGTAAGGTCAGCATGTCACTTCCTTGATAGGGAAGATGCTTCTAAAAAGGAAAGTTGAGACCCGTCTGAAGGATAGGTCTCGTTAAAAAACTTTTATATTACTTTATACTGCATTGATAAATGAATCTTGTAGAACTCTTTGTTATTGAACTCGGGTAATTCAAAATTAAATGGGGAAGGAGTTCTTGATGAGAGTGCAGTAAGTTAAGAGAGAATAATGACTCGTCGATAGCGATCGCTTCTTTTTATACTCGATAGAGAAAATGCCGAAGTGGTTAGCGACGAGTAATTAATTAAAAAAAACATCAATTTGAATTATTAATGTTATGACTATAAATTTAATATCAAAAGATAGTAAATTTAAAACTATATATTACATAAATTATTTATTGAGCGAATCGATATGGATTTGTTATAAAAATTATTGAAAGTTTATGATGGCAACCTTTGGCAACTTCTATCTGTTAGTAACAGGCGTGGTCTTTATTTAGGTAAGGAAGTATTATATGATAAATATCGCCTTGGTGTTATTACGCGAGGGATGAAGTATTAGTTTAAATCATATATCAAATATAGTTGTCAGGTGATTTTCTTCTAGATTACTTCTGATTAAGATTTTAGTTCGTGAAGTACTATGAACACATATCTATGTTGAAGTGCTTCAAATAAGGAAATAGCACAGAGATGGTCCAAGTGACTCCAGAAAACCTTGACTTTCATTCCGAGAGTCTAATGATCATTTACTAATAGAAAATGGAAGATTTGAGCAGTGTCAAATGACCAATTTGAAATATTACCAAGTCTAACACTCTCATCGGAGCACTTTGGTTAACGAGGATGGGAGTAAAACTTTTCAATGAAGAGATTTCCTAATATTTTGAAGGCCTATTTTTCTCACAATTTAATATAGCTATAATTATTTTAATTTAAAATTTTGATCAAATGTCAAAATTTAAACAAAACGATACTTCCATTACATCTCCTTCTGAGGAAATTTTGAGACCTTAGAATTTTGGCAAAGGAAAGATTTTTGTATGCCAGTTAAGTTGCATCAGCTTTTTGGAATAAATAAATTGAACTTAAAATGTATTGAAATATATATATCTTTACTCTAGATATATATATATATGATATACTATATATATATAGTAAGGTATATATACTATATAATTATATAATAGATATAGTATATTATGTATATATATATAATATATATGAATATATATATATATATATATATATATATATTATATATATATAAGTCGGCTCATAGTGATAGTATAGTTAGGTGTATCAGTATTACTATAACTATATATATTCGATTCGTTACTTATCTATAGATATTATGAGTATATATATTAGTATATATATCTAGAGGTATATATTTTATGATTCCATTATACGGCCCTTTGTTCGCTTTTAAGCGTTCTTGGGCCAGTTTTGATTTTTTTTGTTATTGTTTGTTTTAATATTACGTGCCTACTATATATTGATTACCTTAACAATAGAATTTCAGTGTAAGCGGGACATGAAATTCAAAACGTTCGAAGTATTTTAAATAATTTTTTAAAATCAACCCATTTTGTTTAAATATTGTTTAAAAATGGAAAAGTAGTCTCGAAAGAATGTACTGACACTTACTAATAAATCTCCTAATATATCATATTTGGAAACAGCGTTAAAGCTTATCTATAAAGATTGTAATAAAGAAATAAATATAATTATAAATAACACACATTTTTTTTTCATAAAATTCGATTTCTCAAGATATAAAACACTCTAACATATGAAACGCTTCACATATTTGGAATCAAGCGTATACAAGCTTATTACAAATATGTAAAAAAAAACTTAAAAAAAAATAAAAAAGTAAAAAATAAAAAATACAAATAAAAAAAATTAGGGCCTCGAGCCGACGTGGGGACAGAGGGAACGTTTCCATACCCCGTAGGAGGGGCGGAGGAACCGTCCCGCGCGACACCAAGATACCAAAGAGCGGGGGTTCCGGAAGACCCTCCCCGGAGGGGGGGAATATAGGGGCCTACCCTGTCGTTCCCCGGAAGGCCGAGAGACCCCGACTCCTGCCATCTTTGCGGGTTACCCTTGGTATTCCTTTAGTTAAAAAACAAAAAAATTTTTTTTAAAATCACTGTTTCCTCACATCGCTTTCTGTTCACCATATATTTTATGTAATAATCATGCCCGTTACCACTGAAATTCATTGTTGGTATCATAAAGTAACACAAAAATATATTAAGTAAAAAAAAAAAATAAAGAATAAAATCTAAAGAAAGCCAAATATCAAAAGCAGAAAAGGTCGCTATATATATAATATAGTATATATAATATATCAATATAATATATGTAGTATACTATATAATAATATAGTATATATTATATATATATATTATATATATATATATATATATAATAGGGTATTATATATATATATATATAAGTATACTGACACATCAACGCGAGCTGTGTATTTCTTTACAGAAGAGATTTGCTCCCTCCTTGAAGGTCTTCAACAGAGAATGATATAATGTTTATAACATTTAATGAAGATATCGATACACACTTAAACACTCAACAATTTAAAATTCACCAGTTTAATAAATTATTATAGATGATTAATTAAATAGATAATTCCAGCCGAGCTTTCGTGGACGTACGCGAACCCACTTCGTCCTGACTGAAAATGTGACCATTTTTGATGAAGAGTTGATCAAACAATTGTGTTTACCAATTTTAAATGATTTAATATTTCTTAATAATTTTTGAAGACTATAATGTGGAAGTCTTGCTCTTTACAGAGAACCAACTGTCAGAAGTTTCAAGGCTCATAGGCTTTCATGAGTGATTGTCATAATTCTCTTATTAAACTTCGACTCCCACAAGATTGAAATAAATTTTCTCCCCACTTGTTTGGAGTAAGAAAAGAGGAACCATCCTTCAACTTTATTATTTTCATAAGTTTTATTTTTGGGTCATGTCAATTTTTTCTTACGTTCTTTGGTGAAGTTTTGTTAATAATAAAAAAGTAAAATTTACCCAAGGAAAGAGAAAATAAGTTATTCAATATTTACAGTAATTGGTGAAGCTCGATAAATTTTTAACTTCTATTTCTTTTTAATTTTTAGTTTCTATTTTAGTTTTGCTAAGATAATTTTATTTAATTATAACTGTATTGGTGTAAAGGTAAATATAAACCTGATTGTTTTTAATATTTTAATTATTGTTTAATTTTATGTTTCTTATGGTATTTAATTACAATTAATCATAAAACAAAGAGAAATTAAATATATTGTCAATGGAAGTGGGTGTTATATTCAATAACTACTTGCGGGAGGTAACATAAAACAACATTATTTTAATCTTTGAAATTTATTAAGTTAGGTTAGGTTATGTGACGTTATGGTTAGGTTTGGTTAGGTTAGGTTTAAGGTAGGTTAGGTTAGGGTTAGGTTAGGTTAGGTTATGGTTAGGTTAGGTTCAGGTTAAAGTCTGAATTAGGTTAGTTAGGTAGGTTAGGTTAGCTTAGGTTAGGTTAGGTTTACGTTAGGTTAGGTTAAGGTTTAGGTTGTTAGGTTAGGTAGGTTAGGTAGGTTAAGTTAATTAGGTTAGGTAAGATTACAATAATAGGGTAGATTATGGGGTAGATTAGTTTATATTGCATTAGATTAGAAAGTTTAATTTTGTTAAAAAATAAAATTTAATTTATTTCACCAATGTTTGTGCTATGCGCTCAATTAATATAATATGCATGGTGGACAAAACTACGGCTGGAAATACCATGAAATATGGCTTATTCAAAAATGTTGAATAGTACCGTGTTGTTTTTTAAATATAAAAGCCTAAAAAACAAAAAGGAATGAACAGAAAGTTGATTATTTCATATAATTTAATTAATTTCTGGTGACGTAAGAAGAATGAACGGAAAAAACTCTTTATTTGGCAGAGATATATTAAATGGATATTGTAGATATTTATATAACCATATATACATCCCGTATATATATATATTATTAGCTCTTATATACTATAATAATATATATATAATTATATATATAGTGTATATATATATAATATAGGTATATATAATGTAATATATATAGTATATATATATATATATATATATATATATGTATTATATATTATATATAATATATTATAAATATATATCTTTAATATATATATAAGTAATATAGTATATAGTATTATATATATATATATATAGTAATATACTATTTATATATAATATCTTAATATATATATAATATATATATATATAATACTATATTGTATATATATATAATATATACTATATATATATAAATATATATACTTATTACTATATATATATATTATATATATATATAATAGTAATATACATATATATTACTATATTATATATGAGGAAGCGTAATATTGTAATTATATATTATATCATACTATATATATATATATACTATATATTATATCATAGATATATAGTATATATAGCATGTTAATATTGGCAGATAATCGCTAATTGATAAGATGTTAACATCTTATCAAAATTCGATTAATATGCAATATTTTAACATCTACAAATATTAAAGAACGAGAGGGAAGGACAGGGGGAAAACCTGGTGATGTCGCCCCCTTGACGGGAACTTGGTTGCTTTATAACTGTTCTTGAATCCCAGTTTTTTGGCTTGGAGGATAGCTCATGTTGTATAGCCCCAGGGCATGATTGTCCTCACCGCAACCATCGCGGTGGTTCAATCCCATCTCCCTTGTCGTGAGAAGGCAGTATTAAATTTCTTTACCTCTCCATTATATGTTTCTGTTCGTTTAGAACAATATACGTATATATATATATATATATACTGATTATTTTTTCATAAAAAAGAATGTAACTGTTTGATCATTAAGAAACTTCAAACTTCCAATTAAATATATTGACTATTAAAAGTTTAAGGTAATTTTTTTACCATAACATTTTTATAGAATGTCAAACACACGGTTGTAAAAATTTAACCTAAAAATGTTTATGAGTTAAAGAAAACGTAAGGATTTATTGACATGAGCCGTATTTTTTATTTAATATTTTTATAGTTGACATTTCCTTCGCCTCTGGAAAAGTAATTTAAGGACTTCTCCTCACTCTGTGGGGAAGAAGCCATTTTAAGAGAGTGTACCTTCTTACTATACTGTGATAGATAAGAAGGATTTTTAAAGTTGAAGGAAGGCCCAAAAAAGGTCTTTCCGCACTTCTCTTTGAGAGGGAAGTGTGAGAACAATTTAAATGAAAAGATTAAATAATTTAGTTTCTTTCTAAAAAATGAAATATTGGTTTATAATTTTTTAATGACTAAAATTTCTGGTGATGTAGATTTAATATTAATTGGTAAAATATTGTTTGATGTAATTTTATTATTATTTGATAATTTTTTAGATGTTATATTTTCAATATTGTTTTCTAAATTTTCAAAGAGATATTTTATATCTTCTTCATAGGAAGTATAAGTGGTGTTGAGATCGTCAATGTCCTCTGAATCACTTTCAGTGGGTTCAGAGGATGATTTTGGTTCAAACATTTCACATAGAGAAACATAGCAAGTGTATGCAGAAAGATAACATAGGTTGTTGACCATTAAAGATTCTTATCAGTAATGCACTTGATAAAAAACAGATAACCAAAGATGATTTTTTCTACTAGAGCATGTGACGTCTCGCAAAGAAGCGAGTGGAGATTATTTGTATAAATATATATATATACTATATAGTATATATATATATATTATATTCATTACTATATATAATATATATACTAATATAGACTGACATTAACTATATATATAACGTAATATACTACTCATAAGGTATCATTATATACTAACTAGTTATGCATAGGTATGAGCCCGTGCTACTATATATATATATATATAATATATATGAAAAAGGTACAGTACAGCATAGAGATTGTACAGGTACAAGTACTTAGTACAAAAATGATGTGTCTTGATACACAAAATAACATATTTAACAATTTTTAAATTTATAAAAGATATAAATGCAATCTATAAAATGTTCCAACAAACCAAAGGTTCTTTCAACCTACCTCAAATGTACCCGGTGTAAAGTGATGCAAAAATATTCTCCTGTAATTAAATACAATATAATTTTATACATAAAAGTGTTTCGTGACAACAAATGAAAAAATCATTCTAAATTATAAACTGTTTGATTATAAGAATATGATATATATATTAGTGGAGGGTACGATTCCAAATTTCCAGCCGTATCGCGATCTCGAATCAGTCAGAACGATAACCAAGTCAAAACTGCCGGATTCCGAACTTGGCCGACTTTCGCCTTTTCCCGATTGTCCGATCCATTCCAGATTACGCTCGACCAATGCGCTACTGATGAGTGGGATAAAAGAGTGACAATCTACACTAGATCATATATCAAAGTATATATATATATATCCTTTTCCACAGCGTATTATTAATATATTAGTATTGTATTAAATATATATATGCATGGTTCTGTCTGTATAGTATATATATATCAGAATAAAGATAACGATTATATACTCCCTCATATATATGTCTTTCATTAGAGAGCGCCGAGATCACAGCTCCATTATGGTCAGAGGTATAACTACCAATTTATATCTGACCGTTATACTAATCTATAACAGTTTAATGTTTCAATTAGATTCTGTAGACAGTTTCCTTATATTTTATCTAAATCTCTTGAAGAAATAATCAGTTAATTACCTTTTATTTGATTAACAGGTAATAAAAAAAGGCATGAAATAATGTAAAAATCTTACAATAAGTGAACAACTTTAAGTCATGTTGTTGTTCTTTACCAAAAACGGTTCCTATCGTTAATGAGTAAAGAATGAGATGCATTGAATGCAGAAATTTACTCATTATGGATACTGTAAGTCAAAAGCATACTTCTTAAGCTTGGTAGTGCAAAAACATTAACCATTTCTCGCCGTTTCGTTTCTTAAGTGCATCCGATTTTTTCATTAGGAGAAATAAATTTATCCTCCAAATTCTGAAGTGCTCTTTTTCCACTTTGGTTCCACGGAAAGACGGGGGGCGCGATCTTAAATATTTCTTCTGGCCAAGGACACCCCGCAAATGTCTGATATGTACCCTTTACATCCTCATTGAATCCCCACCAACATTGCAGGCACGTTCAGAATTTTTAATGTGTTCATTTTTTGTTATATGGAAGCTGATTTACTTTTAATAACATCTTCAATTTTTTAATATATGTGTCCTTTCTCCCTTAAGGAACTTACCAATATTAATCCTGTTGACAAAAATTTTTCGTCTTCTAAAATCGAAAAACAATTTCAACAATGTGCCGTTGTTGGTTAAATCGTCAGAACATTCGGGAAAACTTTGCAGCAATTCTGTGAATATTCATTTCTTTTGTCTGCAGCGTCCTATTTCAGCAGTCAAAACTGTTCTCCTATCATTAATGCAACACAAATTTCCTCACATGAAATGCCGACTCTTTTAAATTTCAAGGTCTGTTTTACTTGTAATACTTCCATCCCTCAGAATGTAGTTTAAAAGCGGTGGATCAAGAATAGGTAGAGCAAGCACAAGATTCTAATGCAGTAAATGTAATGCTCTCGAATCTACTTCTTTACTGCGAAATTTTTCCAAGCTGATACTGTAGATCCAAGTCTTTCAAATAGTCCCTTTTTCCTGAAACTCTTTTAAAAAAAAATGCCTGCAAATCAATTTTCATATGTTTGGATTATTCGGGCCGATCGCCATTGATATCCTTGTGGCTTACATAATTTGCCGTACAAGGCATCAAGCAAGCAAGAACATTTTTAAGTATTTTGCAATCGTTTTCAGGAGAACTCTTTCCGTTTTCTTGCTTTCTAAGCCAAGGCAGGTTTCTTTTGAATGGATCGCTGCAACAGGGAAAGATATGCCAATGGAATGCAGTTCAGCATGTTTTCGATTGGTACTATATTGGCAATTACCTTCTCATCCTATTTAATTCTACCAATGGTTCACCTTCTAAAACTTACCAGTATTAATGAGGCAAGTGTTAAAATGTAAAAAAAATTGACAGCATTAGGAATATAGGGTAGATCCAAGAAAAGAAAGTAACAAATAGAATGATTTAACTAAGCTTTATTAATTAGAACACACTAATATATTAATATCAGAGCTATTTCTACGGGGATAGTTAAAACATCACACTAAGTATGAAACACTCAGTAAATAGTTAAAGGAGTACTACACAGAATTTCAGTCATGTGTCCGACAACGGAAGGGACACAACTGATGAACGACCCAAAATCAGCAACACTCAATTTCACAACAATGAAAAAAAAGGTCAATCATGTCGAAAGGGACTCACCCATACTCGTAAAATTCAGAGTGAATCCCCTTATCCGTTGATGCTGCCCAAGAGACGAATCGAGAGAGAAACCAACTAAAAAAATTACACGAGGGACTTCCAACTAAGCATGGAAGTATAAACAACCCACGATAGAAATAGCAAGAAAATAATTATATAAATCAATAATAAAATAAAAATAAATAAATAAATTCCTATGTTAATGGCGACTTGAAATCATCCGTATAATAATATTAATAAGTATAAAATAAATAATTATAAGACTATGAATTCAAAATTACAAATATATAAAAATGTAAAGAAAAAAAATAATAATTTTATGATGAAATAACTTTCAAATAAAGATAGATATATCATATAAATAAAAAAATAACAATATAATAATAATAAATAATAATATATATAATATATAATATATAATATAATATGTAATGTAATTATCAAGAAACGGTATGATTCAAAAACCTCATGCGAACAAAAAGGAGGGACTGAAAAAGAAGCAAAAACGTAAGGAACATTATAATAGTTAAAATAAACAATGTGTAATGACGACTATTCGTAGTCAAAAGTTGAAGGACAATGAAAAGGTACACTTAGTTTATAGTTGTGATGCTCGTCGCAATGTAGGTTACGACAGAATTTAAAATATAGAGATTACTCACAATATTTAAATAGTGATTTGATGCTGTGTAACTGTGTGTACGCTTAACGTCCTTCCGGAAACACTGGCAATATTCTATAACCTTGCACCAAATTCATACGAGTGATTCAGTAACAGTGTAGGCATCGAGGTTACGAAAGGATCACTCCAACATCTATCCCGAGATTAACCGACAGATGATAATTAATGTTTACGATGCAGACAAACGGAATGGACGAAGATCGCACACTCAATAAGTAACTCAAGAGAGCTTCCACACAGAAATCAACCACCAACCACACAATGATAACATGCTCGCATTCATACAGCGCACTAATCGAGAATTAACGAACGCACGTCAAACAACATGCAACTAATAAATTTAATCATACCGAACTTTGAAACGAAAAGGTCAATACAAACATAGGCTATTCTAAACCTATAGACAACATTCCCTATTTGTAAATACTCTAATCAAGCCGCCTGGTATTGTTCCGACAATAGGTTATGAATCAACACAAATAAAATATAATATAAATACAATGTTAAAAATTTACTATTTAAAATAATATGTAAAAAATTAAAAATAATAATAAAAGATAATATAGATAATATAAAATAATATAAAATAAAGATATAAAAAAATATATTAAAAATATAAATATAATAAAATAAATAAATATGAAAAACAATATATTTAATGTGAACAATTAATTTTATATATATAATAGTATAAAAAAAAAAATAAAATAATAATATATAATAATATATATAGATAATATATATATAAATAAAATAATAATAATAAATAAATATAAAATAATATAAATAAAAAATAATATATAAATAATAAATATATATTAAACATAATAATAATAATATAAAAGTGTAGTAACTATATAAAATATTTAATAATTATTATAGTAAAAAAAAAAAAAATAATATATAGAAAAGGGTGTAAAGATAAATAATAATTAATAAAAAAATATATGAAAAATATAAAATAAAAAAAAAAAAATAAAAAATAAAAATAATAAATATAAAATATAAATATAATAACTAATAATAAAATAAAATAAATAAATATAAAAAAATAAAAAGAAATAAAAGAATAATAATAAAAATAAAAATATAAATATATATAATAATAAATAAAAATATAAAATATAAACAAAAATTTAAAATTATTATATAAATTAAATATTAAGAAAATATATAAAATAATAAAAAAAAAATAATTCAATATAATTTATAAAAAATAATACCACACAAGTTCATACTTATTGTTGAGGGAATATTACTTATTTATATTTTCACCCATGAGAAAAAGATACACATTTTATTAACACTTATTTATTGTGATCAGTATGACAATATATTGGCAAATTATTATAGGAACGGAGGTCAAAAAATGTTGCACACAAGCTATTGCAATAATTATTCTTTATTAACATATCTCGATTGATATTTATAAAATAATTTAAAATTTAGTTATTCGAGAAAGACAATAAGGATATATTATAAAACACAAAGTATTATATAATTAATGGTATGATTAATATAAAAACCAAATTAGAAACGACAAATAAGTAGAAAATACATTTATCGTACATTGCAGACACTCGATTGAGTCTTTTAAAAGAACAGCAAATAGAAACCGACGAAGAGGCCATGGCAGATGGAGAAAGAAAAAAGGCTATTAATCGTACCTAAAAACATGCGCTCAGAAGGTAAAAATTTTTTTTTTCATTCACAATACCTAAAAATAATAATACAATAGGTGTTTATTGAAAATCATTAAGTAATTAATTATAAAACTAAATTATAATTTACAAAAAAAGTCAAAACGATGTATACAATAAAAAAAAAAAATATTACAAAGAAAACTCAAAATAATGTAAAAGAATCAAAGCAACATTTATCAGAAACCAACTCCCAAAAATGATACACTGAAGAATTTGACAGATGATGTGGATTCAGCGAAGAAGATCAATGGTAAAAATAATACATCTTTAGGGTGTAAAAAAATAAAAAAAAGGTGTAATATAAATACAATAATAAAATAATAAATAATAAAAAATAAAATATAATAAATAAATAAAAGTATATTTTTTATAATATAAAATTGTATAAAATATTAAATACATTATAATAAATATATAATATATAACAATAATAAAATAATTATAAAAAATTATTAAAATAATATAATTAAGAAAATAAAAGTAATAAAAAAAAAAAAAAAAAAAAAAACAAAAAAAAAAAAAAATAAAAAAAAAAAAAAAAAAAAAAAATAATAATATATAAAAAAATATAATAAAAATAAAAAAAATATGATAAATAAAAACATATTAAATTATATATTTAAAATATTGTTTAAAGTAAATAAAAGATATAAATAATACAATAATAAAAATAAATAAATATATAATAAAAATAATAATAAATTATTCAAGTTCACAGAAAGTTTATTAAAAAATAAAAGAAGAAGCAACGAGACGAAAATGAATGGAATTTTAAAAGCATATTAAAAAATAATATGATTGATTGTGATGATGTGTAATAAATTTGTTATTTGAAAATTAAAAATTAAATTAAAAATATTAAACCATGAAAATTTTTTTAATATGCTCACCAGATTAAAAAAAATAATTGCCATTTGTTTCCTTAATAATCTAAAAAGTCCGGAATAATTAATAAAAAAATATGCTGATTTAAAACCGAACCACAAAAAAGAGTATCCTGGTAATTGCTGCAGGCCTAAATTAAAATAAAAACTGATTATGGTATTATTGAAAAAAAGTTTTTAAAAAAAAAAAAGAAAATGCTTACAATATTAAATTGTACCAAAATAATATTATATGTTTAAGCAGGAGTAATAATCGAAATTAACACGAATTCAAAAGTAAGTGACTATGTTTTTATCTCACACTCCTGAAATATTGAAAAAATGCAACTTGTTAGATGGATTAAGGTATATAATAGACTTAACCGACACCATTGCATCATAAGGCCATCCAGTAACAAAAGACTTTAAGCAACTTAACCAAATTCAATTAAAAAATTCAGCTTACTAGAAAATCAAATAGATACAACCTATTAATTACATCATATCAAGTAAGATAATTTCAAACCAATGATTTTGACAAATAATGAAGAGAGTGTATAGAAGGAGGGTAACTAGAATCTCCATGTCTAAGTGGTCACGAGAACATATGAATATACCACGCATTTTGAATAAAATATGACACGTAGGAGCTCTCTATATCTATTTTAATAACTTTGTTTATTAAGGTTATGAAATATTTTTGCTGAAATGGATTAAATATAATTATTATTATTTATACAATGAGTATTATACCTACACTAACGGAGAATAGTGTTGTATAGCTCTTTCGAAATTGAACATACAGTAAAACTTTTATTGTTTTTCCATATGGCGGAAGTATCTAGTGGCCTATATATAACAGCGAGAGTAAAACTCTCAGACTTGTAGGTAACCTAGATAATCACGATGCGACTTAACTGCTTAAATATTATTTGTTATTGGGTAGTGAGGAATGAATTCGGGTTATAAGATTTATTTGATATTGAGTGACATTGTTTTAGGAAAAATGCGCCAACCATTGGTTTTTTACGATTGAATCATTATAGATTTATTACAATAATTAACTATATTATCAAAAATTTATCTATTAAATAATTAGCCCGACTTCTCATGATTTAAATATAAATTTGCTCTACCCACAAATATGAGTGATAATAACCAACTGTTAATAATAATTGACAAAGCTGTAATGAGTTGGGACTTCCAAAGCCAACCCAAAATTAAATATGACAAACCATAATAGAATTTTACAAATAAATAAAAGACGATAGTACAAAATTTATTTGAAGGATTTTTATGTGAAGCGTTGAAAGAGGGTGAACGGACCACATTATTATATATGATTCTTATTTTATACCTTTATCTATTAAAATAGGCAATTAATGGTCCTTTATAACGAATTTTAAATTGGTTTTGATTAACATTTTAGTTATATTATATAATATATAAGGTGAAAATTAAATATAAAACTTGTACTGGATAGATTTATTTACGAAATAGAAGTGATAAATTTCAAAACTTTGAGATTGAGTCTGTAATTTTTACACCCCTCCACGGGTCAGGCTGAATAGGTAAAGCTTTTATTAAACTTTAATAATAAATACTTTTATTATTAGATAATTACGAATATTATTTTTTATGTCGGTAGCTTATTACTAGCTATAATGGCCTATTGATATTTCTTAGAAAAAATAAATAAATATATATCCAAAAAGTTGCGATATTAGGGAAGAATCGGGAGACAGAAGTATAATCTATACCTATATACTGGTCCAAGGTCCCCAAACCCCGCGATTATACCCGACGCTACATTTAATTAATATACTAGATATAATATATATTAATATAATATATATATAATATATATTATATTATTATGATATATATAATATATATATATAAATAATATTTTAAATTATTTTATCTTTCCTATTACTGAATAAATATTTTTCCATTTTTTTTTTTTTTTTAATTTTAATAATTTAATTGTCATAATAAATATTTTCATGCTCGATCAGGATAATAATCGATTAATTGTCATAATTGATATTGTCTTCGAGGACAATATCGTAGCTTAAATCTCAAAAGTTTAGTTAACGCATTTCAGTACTGTCATTCTTCATCCCTAATCAATATATGGGAATATTGTCATATATATATATTAATATATTTATATAATATATATATATTAATATATTATATTAAATATATAATATATATAATATATATTATAATAATAATTAAATATATATATATATAATAATATATATATATAGGGAGAAGTAAAAATGGAATCAACAGCCACAAGTTAGAGGCGGAGTCAGATTCAAAAAAGAAATTTCAAAGGTAAGCATCTTTAATACATAATCACTAGCTATTCTAGGGATTATTATCTGACAAATTTTATTTTTTTTATATTGTAATGGTAACAAAAGTCCAAATGGAACTGCTTAGGGTTAGGTTGTTAGCTGTTAAAGGTATCAGGGTCAGATCATATGGAAAATAAAGATTTTAAATTATTCAACCCTAAAACATTATTATTTACTGATATCATAAGGAGACTACCTGTGTAAATGTTTTATTCTTTATAGTCAGCCTTTCTTTAAATGTGAGACTGCGATAACCACGATTTTAACTAAATATTACCATTTATATATATATAGAATATATAATATATTAATATATATATATATAATATAGAGTATATTAATATAATACTAATATATATAATTATATATAATATAGATAATATATATTAATATATAATATATATATATTAAATAAATATATAGATATTTTATTATATAAAAATTATTTTTATTTGATAATCTGTACTTACCAAGATGAGGAGTTATGTTACTTAAAATACCCCTGATAGATTAGCTATGATAAAAATCTAACAAGACCATACTACTAAAAAGAATAGAATTAAATAATAATATAGAATTAGATAGAAACGCAAAAAGTTTCGTATCGCTCTCCTTAGTGAGAAAAATAATAGTTTAACAGCTGCTCTCAAAGTTTGTAATAAAAAGCCCAATAAGGATTAATATAATTAGGAAAGAAAAATAAAAAAAAAATTTGTTTTTTTTGAAGAATCAACAGGAATAGTGTAGAAGCTTCAGACGTCGGTCAAAAAAATAATGATATTATTAGAAGGAATAGTAAGAAGATATTTACACGAAAGGCCACCACTCGGCAGTCTCATTGTAGGAAAAAATAAGTTTACAGCAACTTTAAGATGTAATTTGAAAATTTTCCCATATGTATCTTTCTTATAAATATAAAGCGTAATTAAGATCGGAGCTGGTCCTTCGTGATCGGTTTACCCTAGGTGCACATTTTCTCCCTAAAATTCAATGGTCGGTAATGTATTCATACGAATTGAAGCTTACATTCTACAAGGTAATTACCTATAGTTCTCCTCTCGCGCTATAAGAGGTAGAAAAGCGCTAATACTTAAAACATTGAGTTCAATATATAACAAATTTTAAACCTGACCTTTAATAGTTGGGCCTGATAATGAGAAAATATTAACCATATAACCTTGGAAGATCGGATTCGAAATATTAATTGTTCGTTATGGGATATTAGTAAGATTCTCGATATAATTGTAATGCCGAATAATTACTTTTTTCCTAAAGATGGCGAGTGAGTTTTAAGTTGTGTCACTGATGTCTGTCGATTAGTTATTTTTTTTTAGAGTATATCCTGTGATTTCATAAAAGAATTCTTCGGCCGATTTTTCAAAAATGGATGTGGATGCAAAGCCCTCAATAGCCGTTATTCTCCATCAGGGTGACATTGTGTACAAAAAAAACTAACGTTTATTTGGAATCCTCTTAACGAATCCAGGGCCAAAACATATATAATATAATAATATGAGTAATAATAATAACATAAATTATATAGATTAATATATATATAATATATATTAATATATTAATTATATATTAAATATATATATATATTTAATATATTAATTATATATAATATATTAATATATATTAATATATATATTATAATATATATTATTATAATATATATATTATAGATATCAAATATTAAATATTGAAATATATATAGATTATATATGGTAATTGTTACCCAAAGGGTTGTCCTCTAATTTATAAAATTTTTATGAAAATCACCAGTAATATAAGTGCTTAATTTAATAAAATAATAATGAAAGAATAGTGAAAACGAAAATTAGCGACCTTTAGGAAAAAAAAGTTACAAATAGCCTCTCCAAATGTTGTTAAAAAATCCCATTCATGTAGACTTCCTTCAAGATTGATATTAATTCGATTTCACAGTTAGGGTCTCATTTCAGGCCCATTTCAATAAGTCACGGTTAGGATATAAGTTAAGTAATGATCAAGATCTATAATACTTTTAATAGTTATGTTATGTTTAGGAATTTAACAAGTAAATCTTATCTAAGAACCTGATAAACTAGGGATGCCCTATTAAAATGAGACGAGGCCCCACATAATTTTTATTATAAGGTAAAGCTATGATAGGAAACATTTTTAACTTTCCTAGAGGGCTGTAAACTTTTTTACCTAAAGAAGGAGCTGCCTTGAAGTTTTCCGCGTTTCATATTACTCATATGATCTATCTTAGAGTAGTATATCCAGTGATTTTCAAAAAAATAAAAAAATGTTTTTTTTTTATTTAATAACAATAACTATGGGGTTTTTTTACAACTTTGAGCTGAAAAGACAGGAGCCGGTGCCGGAGCGGAGCGGAGCCGGAGACAGGTAATTCTCCCATTATCTTTATTATATATATTTTATTATATAATAATTAAGTATATCCATGTGATTTCATTATAAAATCGGGAGTAATAATATCGGTGAACATACCCTATCTGGGTAACATAATTACCATATAATTAATATATTCTATGGCCGGGGCAGCTATTACAAGGGCACACACACACACACACAAATTATATATAAAATTATATATAATCATAATATATACTATATATATATAACTATATTATATAATATAGATATATATACTAATAGATATATATTATCATAGTATTATATAATATTAAGACATAATATTAATAAATATATTATTAATGGGATATTGTTCATATATGTTGAATCACGTGGCATATTATTTTTACTGAAAACAAGATTTTCTGAGTCTGGTAAAAAAAGTTCTAAGTTAGAAAAGATAATTGATAAGTTAATAAGTTTACAAGATAAGTTGATAAATTGCTATGTTGATAAACTGATAAGTGGACAAGATAAGTTGATAAGCTTCCAATAAAGAAATTATTTTCATTAAAAAACTGTAAAACGTTAAACTGTACCCAGATTTTCGGTGAGGCATTAAAACTAGATTAAATTTTTTTAGTATATGTGGGGATTTTAACGAATTCAAATGAGTAGAACTTTCCCATAGTATATATATATAGGTAAAATTGTATTGCAATGGAAAGAGGTAAAGGGGATAAACTAATAATATTATTTTATATGATTTTATTATTGTATATTATTTTTTTTTCTGATATTATGTTTTTTTTTTTTTATTATTTGCTGTCAAGTTGTCTGCCAGCGGATTTCTATAATGCAAACTTCAGGGCTGAATTAAAGACTAAACAAAGTGAGGAATGTCTCACCCTCGACGTTACGGCAAGTAGTGACAGAATGGACTTAAAAGAACTGTGGCATTAAAGAAGTGTAACGATAAGAAAGATGACTAGCGTAAAAAAATACTTTAGCTCTAATAATACCTCAGGTTAACGCGTGAAAAAATATAATAACCAGATATATGCCAAAATCCATTTAGTAACATATATAAACCACTATTATCTAAAAAAAAATTATAAAGGGTCAGAGGTAAATGCACGTAAGACTACTTATTTCAAACAAACTGGGGTTTCACCCATTAGTCGCAAAACCCGGAGTGGAAGGCAGCTCTATTATCTTATGGCCAATATAAATCAATTACCTAATTTTCTTATTCATGGAACCCTTATTTGTCATGTAAAACTTTTTGAAGACATTTAAAATAAAAATGATCGATTGCGACTTATGCACATCTGAAAGTTCATAAAAAAAATAGGCATCCCACAATATTACAATTATAAAGATTTAACAGAAAAATTACAATTTTTCGATAATTATTATTGTTATAGTTATTATTTTTATTATATATCTACTAAAAATTTTAAAACAAACTAATGATGATTTACTAGCAAACACTCCACTACAAAAATAATTAGTATGGTACCTACTAAAATTAAAAATCCATTATTTTCCCTCTACATTAAATAATAATATAACGAAACACATTTAGCCGAAGATATCTTGTATAGATATACCATGCCAAATAGAAAATTATAAATTTTTAAAAACCAATGAGCAAGCATTTCTGCTGTTACGTAACTTTTCAAAGCGAGTAGGTGGATATTTAAAAAATAAGAACGATGGAGATTACAAAAGACATTTAGTAACCTTGGTACCTAATTAGATCTCCAAAGTTTATTATGTCCTTGAAAAATTACAATGTTCGATGAAAAAAAACGGGACATTGCAAGTATATATTATATTATCTATTTATATTTAATTTATATATTATTATTATGTATTATTTAATATTATTATTTATCATTATTGTCATTACATTTACATTCATCACTTAATCACTAATTATAGACTTACAAGTAACTTATCATGAAATATTACATTAAATTACTCTTTAACATAAGTGAATTCATAAAATAAAATTAAATAATCGTATTCATAATCTTTATGGAACCAGTATATAAGATATATGCGACATCAGTTTATAGCGGATTCCAGCGCCAAAGTCATTGCTGTTAAATAAAGACACCTTCTAATTAGGTCAATGAGCCGGTAAATAGGCGAAGAAGGACCATCAATGTCATCCTCAAAATCCTTCGAGTCTTCTGTATAATGGACATCTTCGCATAAAGGTGGTATTTAAGCAACTAATAAATTCTGTGAATAGGATTTCCATGAGAAATATTGAAAAAAATATAAGGCTATTCAAAGAATACTAAATTAAGAAAATTTACGAATAAATGAGCCACAACCTCCCTTTTGTGGCTGCATCTATCCATGAAATTGATAATAACGACACAATGCAGAGCACAACTTTTGTTGCATATCAACCACCACGTGACCATTAAACACAACACAAATTTAATGACCACAAAGGAAGTCTTAATATATTGTAAAAAAGCCAAGAAAAGAATTTTTTCATCGACAAATTATAAAAACACCAAAATGTACAAAATAATATTATATAATTTTTCTCAATATTCAACTGAACCTTCAGAATGAATGATTTATATCATTGCAAGTTTCTGTTCTTCTTTAACTAAATAGTATTACTTCACCCAGCGAAACCATTTACTGTTAAAAACTTCATTAGTTATGTTAAATATTCATTTCTCTAGAACCTTTCCGCGCTCTGCCTCATTCCTTTTAGTTGCGCATACTCACACTTCGGTTATTCTTACTAAATCCCTTCTACTAAATTTTTGCAGACCATTACATTAAAGAAACGTCTTATAAAGCTTCAGACGTTAAACTATGTTAAATCTTGTTCAGCCAGTCACAATTCCATAAAGTAGCTTACTTATCATAACTTGTATGCATGATTAGCTATGGTCATATTTATAGCTTCGACTGATCAATGTTATTATTAATGACTATTATGCTAAGTAGATTAAAAATACCAGCTTATATTCGAACCCACGACTAATTATTACCGAATAGTTCCTCTGAAAAGCTACGTCGATAAAATAGATCTATTGGAAGAGTGACGAAGATGAATAAGATCATCATCTAGCGTGAGCGATATAGCACGCTAGCCTTCTCATCGCGGGGAGGTAATCCCATACGATAATTAATTGGAACTATACTTAGAAAAAAAGAGAAGCGATAGAAAGAAATAATAATGTTCGTACGAAAATATTATATAACCTGAAGTCTATGAAATAAACTTGCTCATTAATGCATAGATAACTAAAATATAAAAATAAAAACATATTTATCCCGAAAGATCTACACAGATATGATATTAGTAACTACATTTTATATAAAAAATATAAGCAATATTTCCATTTATATTTAGAAATTTAATATATATGGCAAGTGCGCTCTCACATACAACTATGACTATATTGAACTCACAAAATTTTGCATGATGACAGTATAATATAACCTCCGTGAACTTTATAATAGTATAATGCATGGTACTTTTATTCTCATAGATGCCGCGTAGCATAGGAAGGCATAGGTCCCTATTGAGAGGAGCATAACCGTGTATTGATAAACACATTATTGATAATGATTATTTGATTATAGCAACTAGTATTGCACAATAGATTATGTACCGTGGACTTGCCGGAAGCAAATTACTAACCTCCCAATCCATATAATGCCCAAGCTATAATAAGTCAATATAAAAGGCTACCCTAAAAAGGTTAAGTCAAAATAACCTAAGTATTATATAAATAAATATAAAATAGATAATATAGATAAGATATATATATATATATATAAATATATACTATATTATATAATGTTAAGAATATATTATAATAATATATGATATATATAATATAATTATAATATATATATAATGATACAAAAGGTGCGGTCATTAACGCAGTTAAAAGCTTTAGATCACCGTATAATTAACTCGATTAAATTGTATTTCGTTAACTTATTCTAACGGCTTTCGTTAATTTATACGAAAAAAAAGTAAAACTTGACTATGAACGAGTTTAATAAATATATTTTCACCCAGTAAGATATACGATTCACGGTTAATCAGTTACTTTAATTACGAGTTTTTATAAAAATATTTTTTCTGATCAGATTTTAAATTGTGATTAGATTCTAAATTTGAGTGCATAAATAACTTTATATTTTTCCAAAAAATTATGCCTAAAAACGCTCACTGCTGCAAGCTCAAAAATGTGTATTATTCTTACTACTTAACGGTTTAAATATCCCGAAATTTAGATAATGTTTGACGTTTTTATCTTATTGCTTGTTATAAGATAATCTATATGTATCTTACTTGGTCAGGGAATGCTGCACTGTGATATGTATCAGAACAACGCACGCCCGGATCCCATAGTTGACTTGTTTGCCCGTCAATGAGGTCAAAGCGGAGTTTAATAAAATCTATTTCTTTATCATCATTACTACTTGATGTTCCTTCTTTTTGCTGACTAGTGTAATAAAATAAAGAGAACTAGGCCTCATAAGCGTGTTAAATATAAAAAGATAATAATATATTATATTGTCATTGTAATAATTGTATTGGACATTATAATTCCTTAAATTTTATTTTATTATTACAAAAATCGATTGCGAATGTCCGTAAAGGAATGTCCCAGTTTCAATGCTTTATATATCTATAATTAACAGCAGTTAAAGTTATCAAAATTTCAAGCATCATATCATTATCAAAGTAGTAAAGGGTCATATAGT
>JABUQX010029968.1:0-5000 GCA_015478945.1 Trachelipus rathkii
AAGAGATAAATCCGTAATTCTTCAACTAAATGGTAACGCGTAGACCAAATGTAGCCATAGACAGATTTTTTCGTTTTGATTTCTCAACCAGTTACAAAAGCATTTCTATAATTAAGAATAAATTATTATGATGCAATATATTAAAAAAGAAGATATTTTAATATAATTTAATGCTATTATTTTATAAATAGTTGACATTTAAACATTATGAAGTTTAAATAATATAAAACAATTTCAATTTCTCTCACAATGTAAACTCAAGAACTAAATATTTTCTACGTAATGTTTCCTCAAGCATTTTTTGACATCGGGCTCATTTCAACGCGCACACGCGCACACGCGGAGTCACAGCGCACATGATCATCTTCTAATAGTGTAATAGACGGAGTTGTGGCCTGGCGTTTATGCACCGCGCAAAGCCCACACGCACACACGCAACACGCACACGCAACGCACACGCACACGCACACGCACGACCACCGCCACGACACCACATTCACGCAACACGCCACGCCGCACACGCAGACAATTTATATATATATAGTATATATATATTATATATATATATATATGTTATATATATAAAAATATATATATATTATATATATAATATATATAATATATATTATAATATATATTATATTATTATATATACTTTATATATGTATATATTATTATATATTATATATATATATATATATATATATTATATATATAATATTAATATATATAATATATATATATATAGTAGTATTATATATATATATATATATTACTATATATATATATATATATATATATATATATATATATATCCGGTATATAATATATATATATATATATATATATATATATATATTATATATATATATATATATTCAAATATATCTATTTTTTTTTTTATATTTATATTTTTATATATATATATATATATATATATCTATATATATCAGTATATATTATATATATATATAAATATTCCACCTTTTGTAACTCATACATTATGTGAATATATATTTTACGACATGCAGAACTATTTTCTTTTTAATATTATATTCCCCTGATTTTGCATCTTTCGCATTTTACCTTTCATTTTTATAAAGAAAATTCTGCTGTAAGAAAAAGGCCAAACAAGGAAATTTGGAGAGGAGCGCCCAAGGGAGATGTGAGAACACACTGAAAAGGACGAACAAGGGAATGAAACATGCAATTTATAAAGATTAGGTAGAAAGAATGAGTCTCTGTGTGGATATGTACTTGTGTGTGTGTGTTAGGTATTGTATGTGAATGTGTAAGGTGGGGATGTGGTAAGACTTTTGCTAAAAATAATCCTCTTAACCTTCAGAGGAATGGAATGAATAAAAAATAGTATTCATTATTTTGAGATACAATATGGAATTGATGAAGTAAATGGATATAGTCAATCTTTTATATTTGATTATTTTTATATATAGTTTCTTTGTATTTAAACTCTGAAAACCTCCATTCTGTTTTTAGATATTCTTTAAGTTCCTATTCTTTAACTTTCCATATTTTACTCTTCAAGTATTTACTCTTTCATTTCTCAACATGGACCAAAGATTTGTAGTCAAATCCATCAAGATAATTTATTTATGAATTTTATTCTAGGTTAATTAAGACAGTTTAATATTATAACAAAGTCTAAAATAAAATTTATTATACATTTTATTCACAATGTAATTTTAGTTTTCAGAATTTCTTATTCATTTATAATTTATTTATATATATATATATATATATATATATATATATATATAATTATATTATATTAATATATATATAATAATATATTATATATATAATATAATATATATTTTATATATAATATATATATAATAAATATATATAATATATATTAAATTATATATATATATATATATATATATATTACTTATATATATATAATTTATATATATATATATATATATATATTATATTTATTTAATATATATATATAATATATATATATATATTATAATATTATATATATATAATTATTATATTATATATATAATCATATATATATTATTATATATATATATATATATATATATATATATAATATATATATATATAATTTATATATATATATTATATATATATAATATACTATTAAATATACTTATATAATATATATATATAATATATATTATATTATTATATATATATATACGTCGTTATATATATATATATATATATATTTTTTTTTTTAACAGATCAGACCTCACGGGCTGGCCCTACGTCAAGGAGGGGGGCGGAAAATAAACATTTAAAAAAAAAACCACCTCCCCAATCTAACGCAAAGTTCTCAGGTGAGCGCAAAACGTGGGCTTAAAGAGAGGAAGATTAAATATAGTTGGAAAAACAGAAGAAGGCAAGGATTCCACAGAGCAGAAGTAGCTGGAAAGAAAGAGGCACCACAACGAACAAGTTGGGGTCAGCAATAACTCACTGCGAATTCGTGCGAGAGCAAACGGCACCTCCTTGTGCAAACGAGGGGGCGCAGGGTGGAGGAATGCGAGAGGTCCATTCTGAGCACTTGCCGCCGTAGTACCTATAGAAAAGGGATAGAGCGCCAACGTTTACTCGAGAATAGAGGTCCAAGAGAGGTTTGGATAGTAGGGGACATTTTTATAGTTCTCTTTAGTCTTTAGACTCAACCATAGTCCAAATTAGAAGGGTGGAGCGGACGCCCAAAAATGTGAGAAACAGTCTTCATATAAGGGCGAATAAGCTCCTATATAAACTGGAGTAAGCTGTGCAGAGGAAAAAAATTCGCAACTGAACAGAATCCAGCTTCTTAGAGGCAATTAGCAACCATAGAAATATGAGGTTGCCAGGATATTTTGTTGGTTTTATGTTGATGACAAGAATGTTTATGTATTCACAGGAGAGACGTTAGAGCCGTGGAAGGAAATAGGAAGGTCGGAGGTGTTTTTGAAAGAGGGAGATGTGGAGAAGTTGAGTTTTTAAAGATTTAAATTTCACAAGGTTGAGGTGACCCAGGAAATCCCATCCAGATCGGCATGAATAGAATCGGAAAGCTGAAGACGAGAGGCAACTCTAGTAAGCAAAAGAGGGAGCAGATTTGAAATGAGTTGAAGAATGGAGAGCTTGGTCATCGGCTAAGATGAACAGAGTTGGAAGTAACAGCTGAGGGAGATCGTTGATGAAAGTGGAATAAATTGGAGATAGAAAGAAGCCTTGCGGAACACCACAGTTAACAGGAAGGAGAAAGAGGACGCTTCCATCACAAGAGCTGATATGGAGCGTCAGAGAGAATAATAGACAGAGTAATGCAAAGAGATCGGGAAACCCAAAGGAAGGGAGTTAGAGAGCAGTGACGCGTGCCAAACCCGGTTCAAAGGCTTGGATATGTCAAGGCACACGCAAGACTCCCATGATCCTCAAGGCAGAAGCGCATAATCAGTTTAGATAGGATAGTATGTCACCAGTTGACCTCGAAAGACGAAAGCGATACTGGTGATCTTGAAAGAAGGGCATGAGAACTCCAGATGGATCCAGGAAATGAAGCGTTAAGAAGATTTTCAGAAGGATTTTAGATAGATACAGTAGGTGGAGCTATAGGGCGATAGTAGAAAGGATCAGAGCGCTTCCCTTTTTTTTCGGGATCGTCTTTGGACATATCGCGCTCCAGCATTGAGAGGAAAAGTATTAGTATAAAGACATAGAGGGTAGAGTTGAACGAGGACAGGCGTAGCAGAAGCACACTCCTCAAAACACGGGGAGAAATTCCATCTGGTCCACTAGCTTTTATGACGTTCATAGAACTCAGGATCCTATGCACACGATCATGTGTAATTAATGGTAACAGTCATGGGACCTGAAGAGGAGAAGGAGTAGGAGGAGGATGCACGAATCGTCCAGGTAGAAATTAGCTGAAAAAGGAGGCCGAAGAGTTGATTGCCTATCAGAAGGAGAGTTAGCACGAACCATAGAGCGAATAAGTGGGAGGAAAGGAAGATTTACAAAGGTTGTTATAGAGATGTTTTTGGCAAGGGGCAGAAATTTTTATCCGTAGGAGAACCAAGCAGGTTGTGCCTTTCCTTTTAGTAAATAGTCGCTAGCCTGACGAATAAATCCTGCACGATTCCGAGCAAGAATGAAACTTAGTAGAGTAGTATGATATGGAGAACGAGAGTTTTTCATGCCCGATAGGCAATGTCTCTCTCCTGAATGGCGCAGAACAAGCTCATCGAACCATGGATTTAGGGGAGAGAAGATTTAGTTGAAGATGGAATGAACTGCTCATCATCAGTAGATTACGCGACACTTATCAGCGGCGACCGGAAGCATCCCAGTGTCAAAGAGGATTCAATTCAAGAGAAGTTTGCCAATAAACTAACGCAATCGCCCCTAATTAGCCGATTAAAGTGCAGAAAATTACGTTGGGTGGAGAGATGCTGGAGAAAAAGTATTATGATTAAGAGCTATAAAGATTGTGGTCAGAGTTTTCAATAGGAGGAGAAATGGTGTATTTTTACGAAAAGGAGTAGTGGTGAAACGTAAGTCAAGCGCGCATTCAAGAATTGGTTAGGACGATCTGGAATATGTGTAGGTACGCTAATTAACTGTTCAATTGTTGAGAATACTGAATGTTTTGGCCTCCTCCCCACCAACATCAGTGTGAGAGGAGCAACACTCAGTGTGGTGTACGTTTGAATATCTCTAAATAGAGGACCTAGCATTTGGATGGGAAGAAGTAACAGTCTCATGAGAAGTAGTTAGATAGTCAAAAAGAACGTGAATCTGTTCCATTAGGGGAGCAGTAGCAGAAACCAAGATAATGATAGTAGTAGGGAGAAAGATTTTTTGGCTACAGAACATCGAAGTTAGGAGGTTCAAGATTCTCGAGACGTGCTACAGGAGTGTTTATGTTTATATAGGCCAAAGATCAACATTTAGTCGAAATTTATAGAAAAAGTTATGAGTTAGAGATATTTAGCTTTATTTGATAA
>JABUQX010029968.1:7500-18258 GCA_015478945.1 Trachelipus rathkii
GTCGAGAAACAAACTGAATGTGAGTAAACTATCAAATTGGAGAGGTGACAGGACTAGCTAATCCTTTCTTCTCTATTTTGATGTCCTTAGAAAATTTAGATTAGGTTGAAAATAGTTTCTGTAAAGTAATTAAAATAGCCGTAACTTTTCTCGAGTAAATGGTAGAAAAATGTAGCTATTAAAAGAACTTCTTTTCGTTTTAATTTCATCATTAGTTAAAAAAGCAATTTTATAATTAAAATAATTAATCAATGAAATAATATCATAAAAAATAGGGAATATTATAAATATAAATAAAAATATAATTATTGTAAAAATAGTTTCATTTAAACATTAAAGTTTCAAACTACCATGAAAAGCTTTCAATTCTCAAAATGAAAGTCAAGAAGATAAATATTTGCTACGAATTTTCATTCAAGATATTTCCTTAAAATATTAACGGATTTCAAGAAACATGAGTAAATTCACACACACATACCTACACAAGCATGCACAAACACAAAATTATATATATATATATATATATATATATATATATATATTATATATATATATATATATATATATATATATTTATATATATATATATATATATTTTTATTTATATATAGTATATATATATATATATATATATATTCATTCATAATTATGTGCATATATATTTTACATCATTCATAACTTTTTTCTATTGAATATTATATTCCCTTTATTATGCATCTTTCTTATTTTACCTTCCATTTTTATAAAGACAATTCTGCTGTAAGGTGGGGATGTGGTAAGACATTTGTAAGATTAATCCTCTTTACCTTCAGAGGTATGGAGTAAATAAAAAATATTATTCATTATTTTAAGATTCAAAATGGAAGTGATGAAATAAATGGATATCGTCAATCTTTTATATTTGTTTATTTTTATATATAGCTTCTCTGTATTTAATCTCTGAAAACCTCAATTCCGTTTTAAGCTATTCATTAACTTTCCACATTTTCCTCTTTAAGTATTTACTTTCTTTCATTTCTCTACTTGGACCAAAGATTTGTAGGCAAATCCATCAATCTAATTTATTTATGAATTTAAATCTTTTTAATTAAGACAGTTTAATGTTTTACCGAATTCTAAAATTTATTATACATTATTCAAAATGCAATTTTAGTTTTAGAATTTCTTAATGATTTATAATTGACTTATATATATATATATATATATATATATATATATATATATATATATATATATATATATATATATATATATATATATATATATATATATATATATATATAAAATATATTTTTATATATATATATTATATATATATATATATATATATCATTTATTTCACGATATCTTTGATATTTTGCAGTTTCGGCACCATTTTTTTACAAGGCTCTGTTCTAATATTCCCCAAAATTTATTCATTATACTGTATATTTTTGCTGTTGCATTATTACTTCTTTATTCATTCGGTCACTCATCAACCATTAACAATGTTCCTGAAATTTTTCCGGCTTCTATCTATTTATTGTGTCTTTATTGTCCTAGCATTTTGCAGCCATTTCTTTGCCAAGTCTTTGTTAAAGATCTTTTAATTTCACTTTATTAATTAACAATATGTAATTTTTCCTCTATTAATTTTTCTCGCTAGGTTTCAGCAATCACCTCAATAATATAAGTTCCTCTCTTTCTCTCTCTCTCTCTCTCTCTCTCTCTCTCTCTCTCTCTTCTCTCTCTCTCTCTCTCTCTCTCTCTCTCTCTTTCTCTCTTCTTTTCTCCTCTCATTTATCTTCTCTTTCATTTCAGTTAACAAAATCTTTCATTTTCTTTCATAAATGTTATCAATATGTTACATACTAAAATTGCTTTATTAATTTTTGGGGCGAGAAGGAATGCTTTCTCTCGAATCAAATTTATTTGCTCCGTTCATATCTTTTCTATAATCCTAACGCTTCCTTAGCTATTAAATTTGTCTCGGGTTCAAAAACCATTATATTTACTTTTAGAATCTCAATTTCTGCAAAAGTTTTTACCTTGAGTAATTTGACCTTTACCTTTACCTCTACCTTTATTAGATTCAACCCTTCACTCATTTCAAAATAAAATTTATATTATTTAAAACCAGAAACACCCAGTTATCAGTTTCCCTGTTAAATTCAGATACAGGTTAAAAGCTTATTTATGCATTTTTTATTTATAACTATCAAATAATATTGCATTTTTAATAAAAATCAAATTTGTCAAATTTCTAAAAAATTATAATCAGAAATTATATATTTAGGGATTTAAATTTTGCATGTTGTCTCTAACTATTAATTCAAATATGGAAATAAGAGAGGTTGCTCATGTCTTTGAAAATGGGCTAATGTGGTTATTCAATTACTTTCTCCGAACCCGGAATGTAATGAAGATCACAAAGGGAATACATGGCTTATTACTTTCATAATATTTTATACAGCATCAGTTTTAATGTTCTGGTAGTTGTGCTATTTCCCGTCTGTAAAGAATTTATGGAAGAAATTTTATAAGGTAATCTCTAATAAGAAATGTATTCTAGAAAGGTTTGAATCTTTCCCTTATTGAAAGACTTCCTAGGAAGCAAATAACTGCTTTAGAAGAGTCATTTCCGCTTGTAGAGAAACAAACTGACTGTGAATAAACTATCAAATTGGAGAGGAGACAGAACTAGTAATCTTTTCTTCTCTATTTCGATATCCTTAGAAAATTTAGATTAGGTTGGATATCGTTTCTGTAAAGTAATTAGAATATCCGTAACTTCTCTTGACTAAATGCTAGAAAAATATAGCCATGAGCAGAACTTTTTTTCGCTTTTATTTCATCATTAGTTAAAAATGCAATTTTATGATTAAAATAATTTATCAGTGAAGTAGTATCATAAAACAATAGGAAATATTATAAATATAAATAAAAGTATAATTATTGTAAAAATATACATTTAAACATATAGAAGCATTGCAAACTAAAATTAACACACACAAAGCAGTACACGCAGCAGCGCAACGCACAATTTATATATAAGGAGGCTATAGATGTATGGATGTCTCACCATTTAATATAGTAGTATATAATATATATATATTAGTATAACTATATTATATATATATATTATAATATATAGTATATAAGTATACTACTGTGTAGGATATATATACTTATATATATTATAGTATATATATTATAGCTATATATATAGAGTATATAGTATATTATACTATCTATAAGTGATCTAACTAATATATATAGGTAGTATAGTATATATCATAATATATAATATATATAGTATATAGTATATCTTATATTACTATATATTATATATATCTTATAATAATATATAAGTATATATATAGTATATAATATATATAATATAATAATAGATAATATATAGTATCATATATATCATAGAGTATATATATATTATTTATATATGTATCAATATTAATACACATAAATTAACAGTATATACTAATTAAAAAGCTGTTCTTCGAATCTGAACTTTAATTGGGTTAGAGGGAAGGCTTCAGTCGGTAAAGCGTCCGATATAGTCGGTCTCAGTCGCACATGGAATTTTGAATAACAAGGTAGAAGACTAATTTTCTTTACCTAAAATAAAAATTAGATTTGAGTTAATGAGTATTATATAGTATTATCATATAAAACTCCATACATAATTATTTATTTATTTATTTTAAATAAACTTATCTATTATAAGTCCTTTCAATAGATACCTATATATAGAAAGTATATATATATATTATATTTATTATTATATAATTTTTAATTCTATAATATATTATCCATCATATATAGTAAGTCGGTTGTTTTGACAGTATAAATATAATGAATAGTATATTATTAAAATATTATTATATATATATTAGTATTTTATATTATAATAATATTAGTATATATATATATATATAAATATATATATATAATGTACTATTATATATATCTTATATATTATTATAGTATGATATTATAAAATATATAGTATAACTTATATGTAATAAGCTAAAACCACACAGTAATAAATAGTATTATATAATTTAGGGTATATTCGCTTTGTAGACTAGGTTACTAGTTTATATAATTATAATCTATGTATTAATACGTGTATAATGTATAACTTATTGGTATTATTACTATATTATAGTAGGTGACCGTATATACTTCATATGGAAAGTTATGGATTGATATGGATGGTAAGTGGATGATCTAGTATTATGATTCACTTCTTATAGTAGTATCATTTATATACACGGGGCTGATACAAGTAGCCTGCTACTATGGGTTATTATATTTTATGATAGTGCATTATATATACATCATGCATTAAGTACTATATTAGTAGATATATTTAAACAATAGCTATGAGGTAGACGTTAATAGTTTATACTACTAACTTATAGTAAAACTACTAACATATATATTAGTAATGATAAACTATAAACAACGTATTCAATAGCTGTTTACTTGTGGTATAGTTAGTAGTCCATAATAAGAGTTAACGGTAGTAAATATATAAGAGCTTATGATAGCCGTATAGAGTAGATGAATCATAGGTTAATATATATGTAATCAGTTAAAGTAGTACATAATTATACTTATTATATATTATATCTACATATATTAATTCTATATATATATAATATGCGTAATAATAAGATATATAAATTATTAATATATGTATAGTAGAGCTGTGTATATATAGATATATATTATATGTATATATCTAGTATATCCAGACAATGTTAATAACTAAAATATATCTAATATTTAATAAATATATATTAACATTTAAGAGGTGAGCATTAAGTACTAAGTATATACTATATTCACAACATTCTGGTAATCCTTAAAATTTTGAAGGTACGCAATCGCATGTTCAAATTCTGACATTTTCTTTCAATATTCACAAATATTAAACTTGAATATACAGCATTCATTTTAAATCCGCTTTTCCAGTTTATACATAAAGACAAATCCGTTTAGTATGAAGTAATCAGGCGAAACCAAGTAAAGAATAGGAGAGTGAGCGCGGCAAGGGTAGATTGTAACGAGCACATAGCATGTGTACCATATACATCTGTACGCCTTTGTAAGTTGGCTGACTTCCATACCCTCATGTACACTATTATAAATATCCATTAAAATAATATCTGTTGTTGAGGCACTTTGAACTGCTTAAAAAGAATTTTGTGTTAACCAATAAGATGTACGCTCCAGAAACTGGCTGACGTTCTTGCTGTCACTACATTATTGAGAAGGCCACATGTCAAAGTGATGGGAATAAAGTGATATTGGTCAATTTTTTATATTACATTTATACATTTTGTGATATACAGTCTCTCATCTAATAACTCTAATAACCCTCAATTCTTGGCATTTTAGTCTAATTAATTTTCCAAATTCCCTCATTTAGACGTAATATCACTATGCTGTTTCATATCTCTACTGAACCACAGGTATGAAAGCAAATACCATCTAATCTGAATTTACTATAATGAGATTTAAAAGAATTTAGACAGTTCAATGTTAACAAAGTTCAAAAAATTTTATTATGCATTATTCACAAATTTAATTTAGTTTTAAAATTTCTTTATCCTTTCATAAATTTTATATATAATTTAACTATAATAATAGATAACATATTATATATATATCATATATAATATATGTGATATACTAATATAATATATAATATAGAGAATTTATAATATATAATATATATATTATATATATAAATTAATATATATATATATTTATAATATATTACTTAATAATATATAATATTAGTATATTATATATATACGTGATATATAATACTATATATTATATCTATATTATATCTAATATAATTTAATATGTTATAAATATATATATATATATATATATAAGTTGATAATACTATTATATTAGCATTATAATTAACGGTACCTATACACGTATAGCTCTAATCATACACTAACTAGTATTGAGATATTATATAATAGGTGTATATAGTACTCTTACGTTTAATAAATAATAGATATAAAACACTTATTACTAAAGCATGCTATATTAGAATGTATATAACCCATAGCGTATAGTTCATAGTTACCGAATAGGATCAAATACGTTACTATGAATCATATTGCTGGTGGTTGTGGTGTTAAAGAGACTTGAACATATTCAATTGAAGTAAGGATTAAAGAAAAAGGAATTAAACTGCCCTCTCTGGGATTCCAAGAACAATATAAAAGCAACGCGAGTTCCGTCAAAGGCGATCATTACCAGGTTCCAGTCCTGTTCCTATCTCTCGTCTTTTATATTTTTAGATGTTAAATATTGCATAATAATCGCAATTATATGATGTTAAAGAAAGAACATGGTAATGAGAAGGTAAAGAATTACCTGCCTTCTGGGATTGAACCCCGCATGTTGCGCGTGAGACCTAATATGCCCGCGTGCTATAATGATTTAGCCACCTCCAACCCAAAAAGTTAGATTCAAGCAACAAATTATAATACGCAACCGATTCCCGTCAAGGCGACATTCACCAAGGTGTCCAGCCTGTCCTATCTGCGTTCTTTATATTTTTAGATGTTAAATATTGCAATAATCGTAGCAATTATATAAGATTTTAAAAAAAGAGCACATAGCGAGCAGGGAAAGAATAATGTGCTTTCTCTGGGATTGAACTACCGCATGTTGCGCGTGAGGACTATATGCCTGGTGATGTCGCCTTGACTGGAACTCGGTTGCTTTTCTACTATGGTTAGCTTGATCCAACGTTTTTTGTTGGGGATGGCTCAATCATATAGCACCGGGCATATTGTCTCACGCGCACATGCGGTGGTTGCAATATATATCTATATATATGATATACTAATATATATATATATATATATACTATATATCATATATATATATATATATATATATATAATATATATATATATTTATATATATTTTTAAAATTTTAATATAATTTTTGGGTTAAGTAAATTTTATAATTTTATATATTATTTTTTTATTTATTAATAAATAAAATATTATATATATTATAATATATATACTATGATATATATATAGTATATATATATTATAATATATATATATATAGTTAGTATATATATATATATATATTATATGTATATATAATATATATATATAATATATTATATATATATATATATATTAATATATATAATATATATATTGATATATATCTATATAATATATATTATATATATATATATATGTATATATATATACTATATACTATAGTATATATAATATATATAATATTGTATTATATCTTATAAATAAATATATAATAATATATTTATACTTCAAATATATATAGTATAATATAGTATATTATAATGATATATATTATATATATAATATATTATATAAATATATATATATATATATATATATATATAATATATATATATATATTCATCATAAATTTTTTGCAATTTCAGCACCTTTTCTTTCCAAGGTCTCTCTGTTCTAATATTCCCCAAAATGTATTTCTTTGCTGTTGTAATATTCCTTCTTTATTCATATCGTTCAAGCCCAAGAAAGTTTTTAATGGCTCATAAAATTTTCAGCCTTTTTATTCTTATTTACTTCTGTATTTATTGTCGCAGCATTTGAGCCCATTTTCTTTCGCCAAGGTCTTTGTTAATGATCTTTTTTAGATTTTATGTTTAATTAACCAAAGTATACTCTACTATCTCATTACAATAAAAATTTTTTTCCTAACTATTTATTTTTCTTCGGCCAAGTCTTGAGATTAATCACACGCTCTAGTAATCAATCTCCTCTGCTCTCTCTCTCTCTCTCTCTCTCTCTTCATCTCTCTCTCCTCTCTCTCTTCTCTCTCTCTCTCTCTTCTCTCTCTCTCTCTCTCTCGTCTCTCTCTCTCTTCTCTTCTGCTCTCTCTCTCTCTTTCTCATCTCTCTCTCTTCTCTCTCTCTCCCTCTGCTAATCGTCTCTCTCTCTTACTCTGTCTCTCTAGGTGTAAAATTCATTCTCTTCATTTCAGTTAACAAAATCTTTCATTTTCTTTCATAATTTCCTTAAATTGGTATTATAATTTTTGGGAGCGAAATTATGAAATTTCTTTCGAAGCCAATTTATCTCTCCGTTCATATCTTTTCAACATTCATAGCGCTTTCTTAACTATTTAATTTGTCGCGGCTTCAAAAAACATATACTTTACATTTACATATGTAAATCACTGTTATCTGCCCTGAGCAATTTTACTCTTACCTTTTATTTTTATTAAGATTCAAAATTCTTCTTCATTCATTTTAATAAAAATTATACTTAATACAACCCAGGAAACACCGCTGCTACCTAGTTTTCCCTGATAAATTTACTTAACAGATTCTTTGCATTCCTTATTCTAAACACATCATATTTGATAAATTTCTAGAAAATAAATTACTATAATATTATTATTACTATCTTACCGAAAAAATTGGCTATGTTCCCAAAACTATTTATTACAAAAATGGAATAATAATAATAATATTAAATAATAATTAATAATAATAATACATAATAAATAAATATAATTAATAATAATATAATAATTAAACTAATAATACATAATGAATAATAATAATAATCATATAATAAAAATAATAAGTACATATAATATAATAAGTAGTTAGAAACAATAAATCGGCATTTGTCTTAATATTAAATTAATTTTATTAAACAAACTGGAGAAATCCTAATAGCAAATTAAATTTTTACTTATTATGAGGAATGCTTAAACAATAATCATTTAATTTTTTAGACGTGAAAATGAAAATAACCAACGATGGTACAATTGAAGAAAGAGATATTTACGGTAAAAATACCGATAAGTTAATTATTATATATGAATTTAAGACTCATACACACTCTTCGCCTATAAAATATCTATAATATAAAACGACTTGTCATCACAGAACCGCACAAAATAACATCTATTGGGAGCCTCTTGATTAAAAAAGAAATTAAAAGGAAAATTAAGCTACTAATTAACAATGTTTTCCTCAGTATTTCGTAGAATAACGCTGAAAAACACATGATGCCGATCCTAAAGACTATAAGATGATATAAAAACCTCATCTTTCTACTTACAAGAGCGAAAGTGGGTTGGTTCAATAAACGAAGAGGAATCAAGATTACATATTATTTTATAAGAAACATTTCAACAAAAGGCGGTAAATGTAAGCATTCTCTATTCGAGGTTATTATCAGCCAACAAAGTTGTCCTTCTTGCTTAAGTGCTCGTGATGTCCCGAAATTCCGCAGGCGATGTACCAACCCCACGTTCGTATAACAAGTTCGATTGGCAATGGAGTGGATGTAACGCACTTATGACATTGGTTATTCCGAAAGAACGAATGCCCTTCGGCAGCGTAATGTTGCCTAGCATCAGGGACAAAACCAAGGTAAAGATTTAAACCAACCATAAGCAGGAAGAATAATAAAAAATTACAACAATCACATGAAACAGTAAATTTACTCGTCCCCCAAATTGAAAATTTTTGCGCATTTAAAAGTAGAGGGCCGAATTGTTCATGAATCCTTTGAGGCCTGGCGGGAAGTCCCTGTCTTTATACTAGAAAGCATAGAACCAGCAACACCACAATAAATATATAACGAAATATAATATATATATATATCTTTAACATAGAAGAAGAAGAAAGCGAAAAAGAACACAATTTAAATTACCAACTTCACATTTATTTTTCGTATATTTTAAAATTTTTGAGGTTTTAATCTTCTGTAATGTTCTGGTAATGTGATTTATAATTGTAATTTTTAAATTTAATTTATTCTCGTTCGATAAACAGGTGTAACGATCCTTGAAAAATGTCCACCGTGAGCGAACGAAAGCTTGGTTCATTTCAAATTCGCAATTTATTTTTGTTTTATTCAAGAATTGTCCTAAAGAAAAATTAACGAAAATCCTTTAAATTATTTTTAGAAAATTTGAAAAAAATGCTTAGCAAAATATATTAATAATAATGATAATCAGATAAATAGTATCATAATACTAATGAAATATAATAATAATAATAATAATAATATAATAATATAATAAATAAATAATATAAATAATGATAATGTTAATGATATTAAATGATTCTTAATTTTGAATATTGTAGATAGTGATCTAATGATAATGATAATGATCAACGGATAATCAAATAATAATAAGATAATAATAATAAAATAAGTAATAATCATAATTAATAATAATAAATAAATGAATAATAATATAATAATAATAATAAGAATAATAATATTGAATAATATATAATAGAATAATAAATAATAATAATCTAATATCTTTGTTTAATATTAATAATGTTAATAAAATTTTTTATTAACAAATAATAAAAAGATAAGACATAGTTGGTTTATTGCGCAAGCAATTGGAGTCGTTAAGGCTGAAAATTAAAGAAAGACTCACTTATTAAAATCAAAATAAGGGGAAAAAAGGCTTAATATTATATAGCTATAATAATATATTATGATATATATATATATATATATATATATATCTATATATATATTATATATAAATGAATAATTATATATATATATATTATATATTATATATACTATATATATATAATATATGTATATATGATATATATATATTATATATTTATATATATATTATATATATACATCTATATATAATATATATAGTATATTAATATTATATAATATATAGTATTA
>JABUQX010029969.1:0-7500 GCA_015478945.1 Trachelipus rathkii
TGGAAGAAAAACTTGCCAAATCTAAAACGCCTTAAAAGTTAAATTTAAGTTTTTTAAGAAATTCCTTTAGTGGCAAGCTTCCGGAATTATGCCAGAAGCTTGCAACTAAAGAATTTTCTTAAAAAACTTAACTTAACTTAACTTCTCTGAACTTAGAAATTTTTTTGAACTTAGAAATTTTTTGGTCTGAAAATGTGTGGGTCGTGTCTACAGCTTTACCTATATTATATAATATATATATAATTTATTATATATATATAATAATTTATCTATATATATAATATATATATATATATATATATCTATATATTATATATATATATACTATATATTATAATATATATTATATACCGTATATATTATATATATATCTATATTATATATATATATATATATATATATTATATATATATATATATATATATATATATAATATCTATATATATATATATAATTATTATATATATATATATATATATATATATATTATATTATTATATATATATATATATATATATATTATATATATATATATGCTGACTTTTTATTATTTTTTTGGTTCCTAAAGGCAAGTAAGCATTGCCTACTCTGCCTACCCTGAAAAGCCACCACTGATATATATATATATATATATATATATATATATATATATATATAATATATATATATATATATATATAAATATATATATTTTATTTATATATATATATATATATTATATATATATATATAATATATATAATATATATATATATATATATAATATATATATATATGATCAGAAAAAATATCGATATTTCGTCAATCTATTGAACTCAACATTACCCTCCTAGTGAAAAAAATAAGAGGTAGGCCTAATAAGAGTTGTAATTTATAAAAAAAATATACATATTAAAACTAAGTTGGTTTATCGTCGTTTTTACAATAATATACTTTCAAGTATTAATTAAGGTATTTACGCTTTCGAAGTATTCTTTGGCAAGCGGCAAAAGTATCTGCTAGGTCAAAGCCTAAATTATTTAAGTTTGATAGGCTTAATATCATTATTATTATTACTATTTCTTGCAATCTTTATGAATATTTATGAAAAATTTATGAAAAATTATTACTATTCCTACGTATTTTGAAAACGATTAACGTTAACTTCCGTTACATTCTTTACTGATTAACGCCATTAATTTTTTTTTTAACGATTAAGGATTAACTGTGTTAACTTTCTCTTTAACGGTGCCCATATTTATATATACCGTATATATTCCCACCTCACCATTCATCTTTTTAGGTAGATCCTGTCAAGTGTTGCTCCTCCAGACGTCCCGGTCTTCAAATAGTGCTGTCCTTTCCACATTCTCCATCATTTCTCCCCTCGGCATAATTGATTCTTCCACAGCATCCTTCCATCTTTTTCTTGGTCTTCCCACTGGTCTCGTTCCCGAATAGTGGCTCCAATTAGTAATCTTGGGGTGTTAATCTAAAGTTCCTCCTATTCTCTGCACATTGAACCGAAACCATCTCAGCTGGTTTCTTGTCAAGATATCATTTCCATATTGGGCGGACTCCTAGTCTCTTCTCTTATTGCTTTCAGCTTCAAACTCTGTCTCCTCAGCGTTACTTCCTCTTTTATTAATCTGGGCGGTTATACCTTTTGGGTGTTTGCTTGGTGGTAAGTGGTTTTATAGACTTGCGAGCTTGTTGTCTCGCTGGTGGCAGGCTCTTCTGATTTGTGTCATTTCTATTCGTGCGTATTCGTGTGTGGTGAAGTTGTTTGTACCGTTTTGCTGTTTTTCGTCGGGGTGCTCGTTTCTCGGGCTCGTGGGTGTGTGGGTGTTGTTGTGTGGTCGTGGTTGTCTGTTGTTTTGGTCAATGCGAGTGTTTCGTGTGTGTGTGTGTTGTGATGCTGGCCGTTGATTAGCGGTATTGAGTGATTGTTGTGTTATGGGAGTGTGTGTTGTTGTTATTATTTTGTGTTGAGTGTGGTTGTGCGGCAGCTCTGGTGTTACTCCTCTGCTGGGGTCATCTTGTGTGTGTGTTTGTGTGGCGTCTTCTTTTTTGTCCTCTTCTGTGCGTTTCACTGCGATGGCTGTGGTGTGCCTTGAGTGTTTGGTTGTTCATTGGTCTACTGATTTTTGTTTGGTGATATTTATTTTTGTGTTCGTTATGTTTTCTTGAGTCGTCTCATGCGCTGTGTGGTTGTATGATATTGTCTACGTTGTCGTCTGATCGCTTTTTCCATTGAATTCACTCCTTAGATATTTCGGTGTGTTGTGTAACTCGTCGTGTCTTCTTTCGTGTTGTCCTCTGATGGGTTTGTTTTTGGTGGTTAACTGTGTTATTGTCCGCGGTGTCGCTCATTCGTCATGATCGTCGTGTGTGTGGTGTCTTTTCTCTCCTGTTTGTCATATGCGGTCCGATTTGTGTGAGTGCTCGTCCTGTCCTTCTCCCGGTTTTATTTTTCCATTCCCACTCCATCATAATTTCATTCCAAGAATTCACAGCAGCTTGTAGTTCATTGTTCCTTTGTCACCAAAGCTGCGTCAGCGTATACAAAGGTGTTTTCCCTATCCTCTCTTACACATATCCTCTTCAATATATATATTGTCAATATATAAATATATATATATTATATATATATAATATATATATATATATATATATATATATATATATATATATTATATATATATATATATATATATATATATATATATATATATATATATATATATATTTATATATATATATATAATATATATATATATCATTAAGGTTTTGACTAAGCCAAATTGGTGGATTTGTAGTTACAAAAAATTGACAATCCCTAGGGTGCTTTGTGGATTTGCATGAGCATGTTTGGGTAGTGGGTTGACTGGGACAGTCTCGATAGGCCCATGTGGCTTTTTACTGTCTCTATATTCTTAATGTCTTAATATACCTCACCTGAGAACCTTGTTGAAAAGAGTCAAATTCCAGGTCTAATTCTTCCAGATTTATTTCAATCTCAGATTTGATATCCATTTTAACTTTATTTTAACAAACTGAAAACAGAAATAGAACATGTAGTTGTAGAGTTCCTTCCAGTGTGATCACAAATACTGTATTAAAACTATAAACATTTAATGTACAAAAATTTCAAAAAATTATTTCAAGTTTTATTTATTGATTTTTGTACATTTTATGTTCATATTTTCAATAAAAACATAAAAAATAACTATAAAAATCATAACATTTAGGCTCATGTAATCGTCTAGGGATGGTGTTTTTTCTAATTCGACAAACTTCGCACGTGTGGAGCCGGCTTTAAAAATGTTACCAACTTTACGAATTCAAATCCGTGTTGTGGCTAAATGTGGCTAGGGATGCCGCAAGAGGACCGATATATATCGAAATTGATATTTTTTTCGATAGTATCGAAAAAATATTAGCTGCGTTTCCAGAAGCCCGAGTGCAGCCCGTGTGAAAAATCGAATCAGAAACCCTTCGAATTGAAAAAAATTACATTAACCAATCAGAGAACAGGAAATTTGAGTACCTGGAAACGGCCGAGCGCGTTATTAGGAATATAGAGACAGTTAATACAAGCCACATGGGCCTATCGAACTGCCCCAGTCAACCCACTACCCAAACATGCTCATGCAATCCACAAAGCACCCTAGGGCTTGTCAATTTGTTGTAACTACAAATCCACCAATTTGGCTTAGTCAAAACTAATGATATATAAATATGATACCCAAACCATCCACCATGCAATTAATAACTTAGTTATTGGTCACACATGCCCGATCTAACAAAATGCTGCTATAACTAAAACCCCGCCAATTTGGCTCGTCAATTATTTATATGATACCCATCCCATCCATAAACGAATCTAACGTTTCTTAAATGTTGCAATCGAGTCAACTCAACAACCTCCTCTGGCAGACTATTCCAAATTTAACAACCCTATTAACTGAATGCATGCTTTTCTTATATCATGATGGCATGCTTTCTTCTTAATTTTCTTATTCATCCCCATGGTCACCTGTCTCAATGTTTACTAATGAAAAATTTAATTGGTCTATATGTTATCATAGATGTAAATATTTTTGTCGAACTTGTATCATGTCCCCGTCTGAGAAATCGCCTTTCTACCGAAAACATTCCTAACTTCCTTCAGCCTCTCCTCATAGCTCTTACCTCAAACCCAGAAATCATCCTTGTTGCTCTACCTTGCACTCTCTCTAGCATATCTAAGTCTTTCTTTAATAAGGGGCCCAAACTTGTGCACAATACTCTATTACTGGTCTAACATACTATTATCCAGTTTACTTATTACTTCCTTTGCTCTTGTAAACAACATTGCGATTTATTATGCCCAGCATGCTTATTAGCTTTATTTCTAGCTCCAAACACTGATTAGCTACTTTTAAATTACTGACTTATAATCACACCTCAATCTTTTTCTTGGTCACAAGAACTTCAAGCCACTTCCCCATTCCATATCGAGTTAAAACTTTATTTGAAGTACCCTAAGGTGAAGACCTTACACTTTTTATTACTATTAAATTCATTTGCCACTTATCTGCCCACCCAAGAAGTTTATCCAAGATCAATTTGAATCTTTATGCATCCTTCACTATCCTAACTGAGGTGGCCACTTTAATATCATCTTGCAAACTTAGAAACTTGCATTTAAGTCCTGGGTCTAAATCTTCATATATATGCAATAGTGGCCCAGCACTGAACCCTGTGGGGACACCACTCTTCACTATTTCCATGATGAATTTATTCCCATTTAGTTGTACGCAAACTGTTTTCTATTTCGCAACCACTCTTTATTCCACCATGGTACCACTCCACCTATACCACATTGCAATAACTTCTTCATCAACCTTATGTGGGGAACCTTATCAAAAGCTTTACTAAAGTCTAAATATACAATATCAACTGGATCTCCTCGGTCAATGCAGTCAGTTATGTATTCCATAAATTCTAAAAGGTTTGTCTGACATGACCTACCCTTTCTGAAACCATGCTGGGAGTCATACAATACTTTATCTTCTAAATATTTCTCTATATGACCTTTCATTAACTTTTCCAGAACCTTTACAACCAGAGATGTTAAGCTAACTGGCCTATAATTTCCCAAATCTTCCTTACTACCTTTCTTATAAATAGGCACAACATATGCTGTTTTCCAGTCATCTGGTACCTCACCAGGGTTGTGGAGTCGGTTCAAAAATCAAATACAGTGCCTTTGCAATGCTTAAACTACCCTCTTTCAGAATTCTACCATATATACCATCAGGACCTGCAGCTTTACTTGGATCAATATGATCTAATAAACGTTTTATATCTTTTACATCAAATTCAAATTCTGTAAGTCTATTTGTTACATGCATACAAGAACTATTAGTCTCTCGAAGTATTAACTAATTCTTACATGCTGTAATCGCAATGAATGTAATGCAATCCTGAAAATGTTGACCAACTCCTTATCTGAACTCACTAAATTTTCATCAATTTTAATTGGACCAATTGTCCTATTCTTACTTTTAAATTTATAAAAGCTAAAAAACTTCTTCGGGTCTTTATTACTATCTCTTGCTAATTAATTTCTTCCTCTCTCTCTTTGCCTTTCTTATTGACTGGTTAAGTTCATTTCTATTTTTTCTATAATTTTCTAAATCATCTTCCCTATTACTACCCTTGAATATTTTAAAACATCTACGCTTTTCGTTGATTTTCTCTCTTATCCCTCTATTCCACCAAACAGGTTTTCTCTTCGCCACCCTAATGGGTCTATCTTTAAAACATACTGACTGAATATTTATTAAAATTTGTTTAAAATGTTCCCACATAATAAACAGTTTTGGTCTTTAAACTCATTATCCCAGTCAGTTATACTAAGCATTTCGACCCTTACAAGCAAAATCGCTTTTTCGGAAATCAATTTTCTTTTCCTTATTAACTTGCAATTTGGGCCCAGATATCACATTCATATTAATCTAATTATATTATGGTCACTAAATCCTAAATTCCCCTCAACTCTAACTTCATCCACCATACTTTCATCATTAGTTGAATTTAAAGACTATTTTTTCAACTTAATCTTGTGGGTTCTTGGACCATCTGGGTCAAAAAGTTATCTATTATACAATACAATTTATGAATGCAGAACTACTACAGTCCCTATATTAGACAAGGAATCCCAATGAAATGCCCAGAAAATTAAAATCACCCATTAAGACTATACCTTTTTCATTACTGTGGCATGCTGTCTCAAATTTCTTTCACAATTTTCCGCATCTAATTCTTAACTCTGGCCAGGAGGTCTATAAAATGCCCTATTCTATATGATTTCTTGTATATAAGGTATATCAACCCACACCTGATTCAATATCATGGGGGATTATTTTAAAGTCATCATTAGTGACAGATTGAATATCTGCTTTTTAACTAAAGGCCAAACCACCACCCTTTTTCTCTACGCTTGGTATATAAAGTGAAATATCCCTCTATTTCATATTCCTGAAAGGAGTCCCCTCAATATAATTCTTCATTAACCCATGCCTTAGTTAGGCAAATAATGTCTAGATTCTCATTTATGGTATAACTAATCAGCTCATCTTTTTTATTTCTAAGGCTATGAGCATTTGTGTAAAAACATTTGATACTCGAAATGCTGTTATTTTTATTGCTATCATCATTATTTGAACCTGTAACAACATTAATTTTATTTATCTTCCCCCACTATTACAGTTACCATTGCTATTATTTGTTATCCAGATTTAGCCCACCACCCCAACTTTACCTAGTTTTTTGCTAAACAAGTCCCCAAACTGGTCTGAAAAGTTCAACACCTTTACGACTCAAGTGAACTCCATCTGCTGCAAAAGATCTTTATCCGAAATTCAGAAATACTCTCCACAAATCCAAAAACCTATATTTTCTGAAAACATAATTTTCCTAACCCTTTCATTTACACCTAAAGCCCTACTCCCCCATCCCTGACCTGCACCTAACCTAGGTAAAATCCCAGAAATCATGCACCTTCTTCCACTAGCTTTCATCTTCTGAATCAATCTCCTATAATCTGCTATTAATTCTTCTGGCCTTCTATGTCCTATATCATTTGTACCCACATGCACAATCACATTTGAATCAACATTTGTAGAATTAATCTCTCTATCTATCCTATCCACGATAACACTCACTTCTGGCACCTGAATAACATACTCTCAATCGTTTCTTTTTTTTCTTAGTTTGAAAAGCCCTATCTAGGTATCCTATCATAGAGTCTCCAAATTAGCAATGCATCAGTCTTCCCTTTAGAAAACTCAATATTACCATTGGCACTTCTGATCCCTTCCCATCTGGAAGACAGTCGAACCTGTTACTGCTCAGGTCAAAGGCTGACTGACTTTCGAGATCCTCATCTTTAAATCATTATTTCCTAGTTCTACAACTCTATATTCATCTGCAGACCCTATTAACCCTACTTTATCCTTTTCCCTCTCATCT
>JABUQX010029969.1:15000-47500 GCA_015478945.1 Trachelipus rathkii
CCGCACCGCACCGCACCACACCGCGCCGTAGCGCACCGATTCCGACTCATCCTCTGAAGTTTTTATTATTATTATTATTATTATTATTATTATTATTATTATTATTATTATTATTATTATTATTTTTATTATTATTATTATTATTATTATTATTATTATTATTATTATTATTATTATTATTATTATTATTATTATTATTATTATTATTATTATTATTAATGATTTTTAGGCACAGGTTCCGGCTCAGCCTATGGCTCCGATATATCTACAATGGTTAGAGTTATCATATCGGGTTAAAATTTGGAGGGGGTTAGATGATGAGGTAACCTCGTCGTGGACGAGATTATGTCCCCGTGGGTGCCCCCGAAGGGGACCCCACCCCAAATTAAAAAAATCGATATGTTCGTAATAAGGGCTGAAAATTTGGTAAGGGTTTAGAGTATAATTTCTAGAAGAGTTTTTGTTGATTGGAATCTGAGGAGTTTTGGCATCGGCACCGGTGCTGGAGCCGCTGCGGTGCCGAGTTAATAAACATTCGTATAACAACAATGTTGGTGTCCTTATAAGGGTTATCGAACCCGTAGATATCGAATATGATGGTTATAAGTCCGTATAGGATGTCTAGGACCCCCTTGAGGGGGGTCCTGACTGAAAAAAAGAGCACAGAGTGCAAAAACAAAGGTCAAAGGAGGAATGAAGAAGGATGAATAAGGAAGGAAAGAATGGAGAAGGAGTCTGACTCAGATGAGTAGGAGTTGACAGCCACACCGGTGCTGGCTCCGGTGCGGTGCCGAGTTATTAAATATTTGTGTAATGATACATATTGGTGTCTTTATATATGATATTGGGTCTATAGATTTCGAAAATAATGGTTTCAGAACCATCAAGAAAAAATAAAAATAAGAAATAAATAAATAAATAGATAAATAAAATTTCTTATTCTTTTTATGTTTATAACTTACAAATTTACGTTTTTTACATACCCTAAAGCAGTAAATCAAACCACCATCCAACCACCCTCCTGTCCAGTCGTAATCTATTGATTCAAGTCAAATTTTTTACTAAAATTGTAACGTTTTACATACCCTAAAGCAGTAAATCATTAAATCAGTAAATCAAACCACCATCCCGCCACCCTCCTATCCATCCTTGATCTATTGATTCAAGTCACATTTCGAGTATCATTTTGGATAAACATAACATAAAAAACAAATTCTTTATACACTGATCAGTGAATATATGCTAACGTAACAAAGTTTTTCACATTAATAAAGCTAACATAGCATCATCTGAACTAAGAATATAACCCACAACGACATACCTGACACACCTTAAACAAGAATAAAAGGATAACATTAAAAAAGTTCCATACTTAACAACAGTAAAAGTAACTAACAATTCATACAAAAACGTAACTTATTCACCACTTGTCACAACGTATCTCTAACATAAGAATGTTAATTTTACATTAACATGGTAAAATTTAACAAAAATTTACCATAACCTTGTGTAATTATCATGCAGAGTAGCGAAAGTAAGCTAACGTAACAAAGTTTTCACATTAATAATGCCAACATAAATTGCCAGAACTAGAATATAATTAAACGACAAAACCTGACACATATTAAGCAAGAATTAATGCTAAATTTAACAAAGGTTCCAAACTATCAAACAGTAAAGTAACCTTAACAAAGACATACAAAAACATAATCCATTCGTACTTTTTCAAACATATCACCAACATGACAATGTTATTTTTACATTAATCATATTAATATTTAACAAAAAATTAATCATTACCTTACCTAACCATCATAATACCTAACGGATAAAGACAAACAAAGTCAAGTTTACCTGGCTCTGTAAAGCTAAACTATGAACATAAAATACTTAACACGCAACAACCAGACGAATAAACAGTTATTTAACAACTTAGTCAATAAAACGAACATACGAAGGGAAGTAAAACAAGTTTTCCATTTTTTTATAACATATAATTTTTTTATTGAAAAGAGCATTAATATAAATGACATAAATAACATAATAACTACATAAAAACATAAGTTTACTTTTTAAATATATTAATTCAACTCTAATCAGAGAACATAGGAATTTCAAGTTTGGGTAAGCTTCTATATATTCTCTCAAGATTCAACCCCTTTTGAATGGATGTAAGTAATAAATGCCTTCAGCAACACTAAACCATTTTTCGGCGTATGACGATTCAGCAGCACTCATTTTCTCATACAAGAGAGAAGTAAACTTTCATCCAAGCTGAATAGTTATTAACGCACTCCTGTATATCGCATTATACGGTAAACCATATGGTTTCGGTGTAACTATCATGATTTACACCATGTGCTATATGTATTAGTCCTCAAGTATGTCAACATCGTTAAGGTGCGATGTTTAATTCGTTTTTTATTTTAAAGCAATGCTGTAATATTTTTAGATGTTCGAACTGTGAAACCTATACACGTACGCATGAAGGTCACACAATCGATGGGTTTCCAAGTAGTTGCGTACATCAAGGGTTTTAATATCGTCACAAGACGAGAACACAACGTTTCTGTTCTATTATAACCTCTAACACTGTCACCTCTGATAGATATTTTCACTACTCGTCGATCCACCGGATAAACACACACTTATCCTCTATCCATGCTGCTGCGATGTTCGATAATCTTGTGAATCCCAGCACAAACGAAATAAAGTCTATTATTTTTGGAACCTCTGGATGTGAATACAGCAAATGATCGGTATCCATCCGGTTGACAATTAAATATAAATGACACATCGTTTGGAATAACGAAGCTCCTCGTGAAGATATCAACAACAGGTGTAGAGATGCGAGGAAGAGATGTCATCGTACCAGCACAGCGAAAAATGTCCTACTGACGGAAATCGAATGCGTAAAACAACCCTTAAAAGTAATTGAGACTTCTTCTTTCAACCCATCAGAGAAAGTAAACTAAGAATACGACGTCACGAATGAACCATATCAGTTTCAAAGGGTAATATAATTTCTCGTTAGACCACGAAAAACAACAACACAGCAACAATAACATGCACAAAAATAAGTTCTTTATATAATATGACAACGAATATATTGCTAACGTAACATTGTTTTCACTTAATAAAGCTAACATAGCATTACCAGAACTAAGAATATAATGTACAATGGCAAAAAACCTAACCACAGCCTTAAGCATGAATAAACCAACTAACATTACAAAGTTTCCAATACTTAAAAACAAGTAAGTACCTACCCAGCGTTAACAAAACGTAACCTATTCACACTTTTTTTCAAGCATATCTCTACATATAATGTTAATTTTACATTAACACTATTGATTTACGTTACATTTCGAGTATCATTTCGGATAAAACATAGCACAAAAATGAGTTCTTTATATACCTACCATCGAATATATGCTAACATAACAAGGTTTTCACATTAATAAAAAGCCTAACATAGCATCATATGAACTAAGAAATAATGTACAACGACAACCTAACAAACCTTAAGCACGAATAAACTGTTAACATTTAACAGTTCCACACCTTAGCACTGTAAATGTAACTCACATCTGCATACAAAACGTCCCCTATTCATACTTTTTCGCAAGCATATCTCTAACATACTAACGTTAATTTTACATTGGCACAGTAATATTTAACAAGAATTTAATCATAATCTTGTCCTAATTCATCATAGCAGACCCAGAATCACTGTAAAACATAACAAAGTTTTATCAACATAACACAAAAATAAGTTTTTATTATACTAACATCGAATATATGCTAACGGTAACAACGTTTTACAATTAATAAAGCTAACTTAACATAACCTGAACTAAGAATATAAATGTACAACGACAAACCTAACACCACCATACGTACGAATAAACTACTAACATTAAACAAACTTCGCACTTAAACAGCAGTAGGTACCAACACTTCGTAACAAAACGTATTTAACATATTCACACTTTTTCAAACATATCTCTAACATATCAAATGTTAATTTTACATTACCAAACGTTAATATTTAACAAAAATTTAGCATAAACCTTTCTAATTATCATACTGACAAAGAATATATTGCTAACGTAACAAATTTTTACATTAACTTCGTAATGTTTAACAAAAAATTCATCATAACCTCGTCTAAAATATCATAATCCCCCAGCCGCGCAATAAATTGCAAACTAACAAGTTTTAACCAAACATAACTTAAAAAATAACAAACATTTTATCCTGACATAACATAAAAATAAGTTCTTTGAATAAATATCACAGTTAAAAGCGTAATAGTTTACTGATTTTAAAAGCAGTAAATCAGTAAATCAACCACCCACCTTGCAGTCCCCTACCCATCCCACCCGCCCTGCGATCTATTGAACTATTGATTCAAGTCCTATTTCGAGTAAAATCATTTTGGATACAACATAACATAAAAATAAGTTCTTTATATACTGACCTTCGAATATATGATTACCCAACAAAGTATTAGCATCAATTAAAGCTAACATATCATAACCGCAATTTAAGAATCTAATGTACAAATTGCAAACCTAACATACCTTGAGTATGAATAATCAGCTAACATCCGGAAAAATCCCCTACTTATCAAAGGTAAAGTGGCTTACAGGTCATACAATACTCAATATGTTCCCACTTTTTCTCGCATATCAGGCATTTAGGCAGGAACAGGTAAACCGTATTATCTACACAATCCCTTAACAAAGTGACCAATCTATCAAAGATACCAACAATCTTGAACTATGAAATTGCAATATCTTCATCCAAAAGTGTCACTCGTTTTCGAGTATACATCATTTGACCTATAAATAAACGTAGACAGCAAAATTCAGGGCAACCTATACATTACCGCAACAAGAAAAACTTAACTCTATAGGCTCACATTTCTAACACATCATCGTCAGTTTACACAGTAATATCTAACAAAAACTCATCATTTCTCTAACAAATCAGTGTTATTTTCACATTGGTCATAGTTAATATTTAACATAACGTTACCTAACTTCACGAAATCAACAGTTTTCATTAACCAAGAGTATTTAAAAGCAAAACATTACCTTCCGAGAGAAAACCCCAGGGGATGATGCGCCCTTGAAAGGGTGTGAATCCTGGGAGGGGGGATCACCCCGAAGGGGTGCTAGAGCGGGCTTTGGGCCCAGCCAAAGGGCTGAGGCCTTACCCCTCTTTCGGAAGGGGTAATGCCCGCTTTATATATATATATATATATATATATAATATATATATATATATATATATATCTATATATATATATTATATATTATATAATATATATATATATAATATATATATTATAATTATATTATTATTATAATCCCAATATATATATATATATATTATATATATATATATATATATATATATATATATATATATATATATATATATATATATATATTATATATCTATATATATATATATATAACAATAGCAATAATCCGCCAATATATATATATATATATATATATATATATATATTAATTATATATAATATATATATATATTATATATTATATATATATATAAATGGTATATATATATATATATTATACTATATATATATATATATTATATATATATAATATATATATATATATATACTATTCGCGATTTTTGATGGTGTCGAGTATACTTCTAGAATGAATGGTGGGTGGGGGTGGGGCTTCTAGTTTGTTGTTTAATTCATTTAGTTGGTTATATATTGGTTGGTGTTGTAGGTTTATTTGTCATTTTACGAGTTGTGTGACAATTAAAATTTTTGATTGATTTTATGATCTAAGGGATTTTTATTCCTTTGTTTATGAATGGTTCATGGGTTGGCGTAAGCCTGTGTTTGCGAAGTATGGATTTTTTTCTTTATTGTTAGGACTAATTTTATGTTTTGTTTGGTTTTTATTGCCATTTGTGTGTGTGTGTTGTGTTTTGAGGGAGTACCTGGTGCCCATGTTTTTAATTTCTTGTTTCCAAGTTGCATTCAGTTGTTTATTGTCGTCGAGATCTAAGATTTGGTCTTGATCGAGTTGTTTTATTTGTTTGATGGAGTTTCTTTGTTTTCTTAGGGTATCTACATAGTGGTATCGTATTCTGTGGGCAAAAAGTTTGGAACTGTAATGTTTGCGCAACGCTTGTGGGAATGTATTTTTTTGGTGCTTTAAATGGTTTTTTTTGAAGTTGTTGCATGCCTTTTGTCTAGATTTAAAGTTGCTGCTTATTTTTTAAAAAGTGCGGTCGATTGACTAAGAAGTCATTTAAGAAGTGGCAGAGGATGTGTAGATAAAGTTTTGCATTGAAGCAAAATGAGTGAGAAAAATAAGATAAGGGGAACCATCTATTTAGGTTATATAATTTCCAACAGACCTACGACAGGATCAATAGAGAGGAATATAGTTGGAAATGTTAATGATATATGTGTTGGTGGTAAGGTTTCTGATAAAGAGGAAAATAATGTCTGATGGTGAAGCATGGAATAGAGTGAATTGTTTAATATTAATAGCTTAGGGAGGCGGTTTTATGTTTTCTTGGCTTTTAATTTGTAAAAGATGAGTAAATAAAATTGAAGGTAAAATGAGGAAGAGAGGGTGTTAGACTGATGGAGTGTTGTAGGTGTGCGTAATGTAAAGGAGGCATTTGGAAAAGTAAAGGTAGATAAAAATTTAATGATGGCGTTAATCAGAGAGGCAACTGGAAAGCAAGCCTCAAATTTCAAGCCTCAATTTAAATATTTAGGCAATGTTGGATGAAAAGGAAACGGATGATGCCAAGTGTAGTAGTAGACTAGTAGTTGAAGGTAGCTGGTGCAATCAAATCTTTGGTGATGCAAGGGGACTAAGTCTTGAGTGCGCTAGGGATTTGCATGAGGGTATTCAGTTACCGGTGATAATGTATAGTAGTTAAAATATGGTGTGTAATAAGAGGTATAGATCTAATGTAAAATCTGTTCAGATGGTGTGAGAATTGATATGAGGAGGAATGAACGTGTTCGGGAGCTGTGGTGTGACGAAAGGAGTAAATGAGAAAAAATGCGTGTGGTGGTGGTGATTTGGCAATTTGGAGATGGATGGATGGTAGTCGATTAGTTATACGGCGGTACTATGGCGAATGTGTTGGGAAGCGACCAAAGCTGGAAAGACCAAAGAAAAAGTGGATTAGTCAGTAAGTGTGTTGAAGGAGGAAATGGCTTTTGGTTCAGCGAGAAGAAATGGCATAATAGGAGGGGAGGGCGTGATTTTGCGAGTGGGAATGGGTTGTGGACCTTGCCACAGGTCTATAGCAGTAGGTGAAGCTCTAGGGGGATTTAAGGGAGCGATGAGATAACATTTAGGGTTTGAGGGGGGGGGGTATGGGAAGGGCATTTCTTTCGTATTAATCTCCTAAATTATGGTTTCCGGTGCAGGTTTTGCGCACTTCATCCACAATTTGTGGGAGCTACGAGGAAGTTCATGATGATAAAATTCAACTGATTCAGCAGATGTATTCTAACTACTATTTTACAATTATATTAATTTTTATTACTTTTAAATTTTTTTCATATTTGGATCAGTAAAACTATTTAATTTATTTTTAATAATAAAGGTTAAAATTTAAGAATTACAGCGAATTTAACTCAAACTCCAATTTACAGTTCTTCCTTCCTGGTTCAACTCTTTAATTTCACAAGTATTTCTTCTGATGTCTTCTGCAGGAGTCTTCCTTTCTTATTACATCCATAGTTGCACTTGGAACATTTAAATAACTTTATATTTTCATGATTTAACATGTAGATTTTCAAGCTTTTTATGGAAGATTCTTAGCTGCACTCGGAATATTTAATTTTCGATTTTTGAGCAGATGCCTTTTTCGGTTTTGTTTGCGATTACACTGTAAGTCTGCACTTAAAAACTTTAAATTTTATATTTTCGTGATTTAGCAAGTGAACTTTTAGCGTAAGGATTCCTAACAACACTAATGTAATTTTTTGGAAAAATTATGACGCATTCGAAAGAGGAAAACTTTCCTGTCACACCATTTTCACCTCTGAGAAAGGTATCAATCCTTAATTTTTATCTCAATAACTTCATTTAATGAATCAGCATTTGAACATCTTATAAGTCATCAATTTTTTTTATCAATATAACTTCATTTAATGAAATTGTATTAGTATCATTATCCTAACATTCTAAAAAAATATATTTGTAGTGTAGTTGGATTATTTTACGTTTAAATTACAATCTAGGAGAAAAAATTATAAAATGAAAACTTTGATTGCAATAAACATAAAACAAAATTACTCCCAGTGATTAGAATCTTATAAATTTCCAGCCAATATAAAAATATTGAGTGAAATCTGCTGGATGAAATAAGGAAGGAAACCTTATAACAACTTGATATAAATACAGATATATAAGAATCGTAGAATAAATGGAATAACAGATTGCATGAACGTCAAATATAATAAAATAACAAAGCAATGCAGTCCTAAAACTTATAAGGAAAACAACAATTTAAAAAAAATCTAAAAATGTGAATCTCCCACAAATTATTAAAACTTTTAAAGGTAATAAAATTCTTAAAGAATAGTAAAAATGTTATATGCCATCAATTAAATTTGAATTTTTTCTTTTTTTTCTTTTTTTGGCAACTAAAAAGAAAAATGTTATAACTTTTTTATTATATATCCGATTTATACGAAACTTTCAGAGCATGTATAATTAGAAAGGATACACATATTGTGTTAAAATAAATTTTTTTTGTATACCAAACGCTTTGCGCTGTTCATGGGAAAACTTATAATTTTAAAAAGTTTTCCTGCTAGTAGTAGCAAAAACTATTGGGCTAACAGAAAATTTATCTAATAAAAGCCTGTGCATATCGTCAAGTTATAAAGGCCATTAAAATTTCATTCTTATCAGATGAATAAAAAAAAATACGCGTGACACCAATCATTAAAAAAAATTTTGGCAACTCAAAAATAAAAAATCCTAAAAACTTAATTATTATTTATACGATCAGTTTGAAATTTGCAGAGCGTATATAAATTGGGGAAGGTAAGACATTTTTTTGTTTAGAGAAAATTTTTGTATACCAAACAGATTGTCCGCTGCTCATGGGAAACATTCCAAAGTTTTCAAAAGTTTCTCGTGATCAGCGGCAAAATTGTTGGGCATACTAAATATTAATCTAAATAAAATATGTATACCTTGTCCACAAGCTGTAAAAGTTTCATTGCAATCAAGTAAATATTAAAAAAAAGTTACAAGCCACTAGTTCTTAATTTTTTTTCTACTACAAAAAATTCATGATAATTTTTATTTTTGTTCGATCGATACGAACTTTCTGATCATATACTAATAGGCAAAGGTTACATTTTAATTTAGATAAGTTTTGTAAACGTATCAGGGGTTTGCCGCTGCAAATATGGGGAAACCTTTGAAAATTTTAGAAATTTTCCCATGCCAGAGGCAAATTCGTTCTTCCATACAAAAAATTTTATTTAACAAATGTGTATCTTCCCCAACTATAATTGCTCCGAAAGTTTGGTGCTGAAATTCACATTAATAATAAAAGGTTATCGGGATTTTTTCATTTATGACTTACCAAAATTGATACCCCCCCGCATACCCCCCGTTTTTTTTGGATTAAATATTTCTCGTATGTTAAAAATAACCAGACCATTCGAAAGAGCATTAAATTCTACACTAGAAAGTGTTAAAACCTAAAAATCATAGAATTGATGATTTCTACCCTCAAAAGTTAGGAAAAATCCAGACGCGCACGTCCCCTTAACAAGTGGATTTCCAAGGTTTTCCTTTCCGATTACATTACACTCATGGGGCCAGGCCTTTGAGTACTCAGCAATTATGGGATGAGAAAACCGGGTGCTTTAAAAGCTACGCTTGAAGCGTTCTTTTTTGGGAACGCGGATGGCTTAGTGGATAAAGCTCCCGGTCATTGTTACTTAAGCCATCCACTTTCCCAATGTTCGAATCCCGCTGATGGAAGAGTAAAATCTCCTTTGACTCATTCATTTTAAAATGGTAAATGTTATGAATGAGTGCAAAGGAGATTTTACTCTCTATCAGCGGGATTCGAACATTCGCGTCGCTGAGTAACAATGACAGGGAGCTTTATCCACTAAGCCATCCGCGTTCCCAGAAAAAGAACGCTTCAAGCGTAGTTTCCAAAGCACCTGGTTTTCTCATCCCATAATTGCTGAATACTCAAAGGCCTGATTACACTCATAGCTGCACTTAAAACATTTAAATAATTTTATATTTTAGTGATTTGATGCTTTAGCATATGCTTTTTTAAGCGTCCTTTTCTGATTGCATTCATAGCTGCACTCAGACATTTAAATAACTTTATATTTTTTCATGATTCAGCAAATTGGATTTTTAAACTTCTTTTTTCCGTTACATCGGTAGCTGCAATTCAGGAACATTTATATAACTTAATATTTCGATGCTTTAACATATGTTGTTTTAAATTTTGTTTCCAATTACTTTCATAGCTGCACTCAGAACTATTTAAATAACTTTTATATTTTCATGATTTAGCAAGTGGATTTTTAAACTTATTTTATGATTACATTCGTAGCTGCACTTAGAACATTAAAAATAACTTCAACATTTCGATGAAAAAGCATGTGCCTTTTTAGGTGTCCTTTCTGATTACTTTCATAGTTGCACTCAAAACATTTAAACAATATTTTATTGCTGTGAATTAGCAAGTGTTGTTTAAAATATATTTCCAGATTACATTCATAGTTACAATGAGAACAATTAAATAACTTTATATTTTAATGATTTAGCATGGGGATTTTTTAAGCTTTTTTAATGATTAGATCGTAGCTGCACTCAGAACAAATTAAATAACTTTAATTTTTCATGAGTTAGTTTTATGGGTTTTAAAACTTTTTTATGATTAGAATTCATAGCTGCACTCCGAACATTTAAATAACTTATCATTTCCATGCAAAAGCCTGTGCTCCTTTTAGTGTCCTTTCCTGATCCATTCGTAGCTGCACTCGGACATTTAAATAACTTAATATTTCGATGCTTTAACATATGCTGTTTTAAACTTTCTCTTCGATTACATTCATAGCTGCACTCAAAACATTTAAATAACTTTATATTTTCATGATTTAGCAAATGAATTTTTAGGTTTTCTTTCCAATTACATTCATAGCTGCACTCAGAACATTTAAATAATTTTTCATTGCTGTGAATTAGCAAATGACTTTTTAGGTATGGTTTGAAATTAGATTCATAATTGCAATGGTCACATTTAAACTTTCTTTTGCTGTGCGTCTTTAAATGACTTTTCAACTCATCTTTGCTGTTAAAGTTAAAATTACAAAATCTGCAACTGAGGTTTTCCAGATATCTATTTTTAATGGTTTGATCAAGCGTTACTGACGTTTGAGGTCTGCTTCTTGAACTACTTTTCATTTTGGAATCTTTTTCTTCTTCACCAGCATCGCCAAGGAGTCTCTGAACAAAACAATAAAAAAATATATGAATGCAGCATAGAGTTTATATATTTTATAAGAATGCGTATTAAATATAAAATAATTACTTTTTAAATATTAATTTTAAACCAATTTAAACTTTTCACAAATAAGAAATATTAAATTTGTGTAACACTACAGTTGTTGTTGATTATTATCATTATTATTAAATGCTATCTTAATGATTTTACTTTACATTCAACTTAATAACCGAATTTATTGAACAATTCCTGAATGTTTTATTTATTAGAGCGAGTCCTTCATTCCTCGTTTCAATTTGAAAGACGACCCGACCTGACCTGACCTGACCCACTCAAGAGCAAATACTTTATGATAGAAAGGTGGCCTTGGAGCAACCCATCTTTGATCTTTCTCGTATCTCTAATTGAAAGACTACCCGACTTGACCTGACCTGACCCAATCAACAGCAAATACTTTATGATAGAAAGGTGGCCTTGGAGCACCCATCTTTGATCTTTTCCTCGTATCTCTAATTGGGTCAAAGAAAACATTGGTTGTTTTTCAATGCCTCAAAAACCCACTTCCTTCATCTATCTACAAATAATCTCTCTTCTCTTTTGATCTTTCTCGTATCTCTAATTGGGTCAAAGAAAACATGGTTGTTTTCAATGCCTCAAAAACCCACTTCCTTCATACTCAGCATAATCTCTCTCTCTCATCTTTGATCTTTCTCGTATCTCTAATTGGGGCAAAGAAAACATGGTTGTTTTCAATGCCTCAAAAACCAACTTCCTTCATACTCAGCATAATCTCTCTCTCTCTCTCCCATCTTTGATCTTTCTCGTATCTCTAATTGGGGCAAAGAAAACATGGTTGTTTTCAATGCTCAAAAACCCACCTTCCTTCATACTCAGCATAATCTCTCTCTCTCTCTCTCGTTATCTCTAATTGGGGCAAGAAAACATGGTTGTTTTCAATCCTCAAAAACCCACTTCCTTCAAACTCAGCATAATCTTCCACACAACTACATCTTCTTCTTTCAAAACACAACTCAAACCTCCTCCTCCTCTTCCTAATATTCTTGGGATTTCCTTTTATTCATAATCTTCCTTGGCAGGATCACGTTTCTGAGGAGCCTTTAGAAATACTACTTGGTCTGTAAAGGGCGGCGTTGTTCGCCCTTGTATGGTCTCCACGCCAACCGGCTATTCCTCGAACATTTCATGCGGAAGTATAAGGCCTTCTTCACAACTAGACGCCATTGTCCTACTTCAACACCGAGACCTAGCCGAATTCCAAAACCGTCTAAGAGTGAAGAAAGAGGACTAGTCATCCGTTCCGCGGTGGTTGTGGTTGAAACATCAACTTCCCGAACCCCTACCGTCCTAGAAACACAATTGGGCGAAGCCCCACACATTCATTAACAATCATCAAAAGAAACGCGCCGTTTTCCTGGTGAATCGCAGCCTCTTCAAACAGCCCTTCTCTCTGGACATTATCAGCCACAACCCCTGTCACAATAACCACAAACTCATCTGCCAGAGTACTCCCCTTATCAACAAACTCATCTGCCAGAGTATTCACAATCAACCTGCCATCCAGCGTTCCCAGTGCACCATTACTCTTCAGCACCTCAACCAGCAGTCACCTTGAGGCCGGATCTAAGAGAATATACCCGAGCCGAGGTCCGTATAATGCTCGAAGAAATGGAATACCAAAGCCTTCAAACTACCTGAGTTTCTTTGTTTCAGTGCATCAGGCCAGCGCTGGATGAAGAAGAAAAGATCCTAGAAGGCCTATTACGACGATATCCCCAGGGACATTAATTACTCAAATGTATCCCACATTTTCTGTAACCTAACTGACCTGGTCTTCATGGAGTTTTCATGAAATCTTCTCATTTTCAATAAGCTACTTAACGGTTAAATAAAATTTCAAAAACCTGTATTATAGGAGGTGCAACTACCCTTTGGTCACAGACTACACTGAATCATGTTATACAGGTTGGGCACCGCATTTCCCTTCCCTTTCTAAATAACACCTTCCTTACTCCTCAGATACTCAGAAAAACAAAGATCAAGGACAAGACTGATTGGGGGTGTAAATTTTTTGGCGGGGAGATGTAGTGGTGCCATTCAACCTGTCCATGTATAAATATGATAAACTCCTTAATCCATGTTTTTCTTTCCCATATTAATCCTATATCTGCTCTTTAGGAAGTATAAGCATTTTTCAGATATATATTTTATATGTTGTTTTTTGTAGTATGTTGTATATTATCAACCATCAACAAGTACATAGGATTACCATTTCTGTGAGTCTTTTTAGAAAACAGTCATCCTCTTATTTTAATTATGATACTTTAATATGACATAGTCATATTAAAGTATTGATGACTTATAACTTTCCTTTTCACAGATACAACACAACTCCCGTGTATTCTAGCCTATCTGAAGCCCTTTTCAGAGGATATATTTCATTAAGGGGGTTTATTTATTTAAATCTCTTATTCTACATCTGCCCGTACATTTACAGTATTTAGAAACCTATTATATTACTAGTTTTATTATTTATTGTTTATTTTCTTATTATTTATAGGCTATATTATATAATTTTTTAATTCTATAAGGAATATAAGTCATTATATTCGCAGGTTCTAAATTTGGAGTAAACAAGACTTGTTCTACCCCTGGGCCAGTATCAGTACAGAAGGCTTTTTCTAGTGATGAGACTTTTCTCTAGTCTTGAAGTGAACAAGGCTAACTCTAGTGCTGGGATTTACCTCTAGCACAGCTCTAGTGCTGGATTTCTCTGTTGGACCTCAGAACATTCTCAATCGTACAGTTGATCAAGACCTTCACAATTCACATCTCAGTCTTCGGTTTACATCTTCACTGGTCTCGCTGAAATCATCAACAGAGAAAATATTTTTCAACAGAAAATTTAAGTTCAATTATTTAGTTTTGCATCTGCCATAATTATAATACAAAATGTACACAACTCTTGTTCCATCTTTTTTGAGAGAGTAACATAAAGTTCTGAATACCGGGTTCAATTTCAAACTTACATTCTCTATAATCCAAGCCCATTGCTTGTACTTGTATATATATTCAAAATAAATAATTGACTTTTTTTTTTTTTCGCTTGGGTCATCTACGCTTTGAAGCATTCACCCTGCATGGTATTTACCATTGGGTCCTACTATCAATCCCAATGCTGCACATCAGACACTGGTATCCTGAGACATATTTGCGGGTTCACTCTGCTCGAATAAAAGGTTTGAATACCGTTAGCAAAATTTTTCACCCTAATTTCACTCTACTCATTTCCTATTTTTAAGTTTCTGAACTCCGTCGCTGTCATAGTAATTTAGGTAGTAAGTGGGAAATACAAACTTTTTTTTTATTGGGAATATTTTTGAGTTTGTAGTTGTACACTTCGGGACGTCATTTGCTATCCCCCAATTTTCTCCCTTTGGGCTAAACATTTATATATTTTTTTGTTTTTGTTTGCATACAACACTCTCCCTTACAACGAAATACGACAGTGAGGGTCCGTCGTAGTCTCGTGAAACCCTAGGATGGATTTTCTGACCTAGCGATGATTCTCACTTAAGGTTACCCAAGAAGAAGACAGAAAAAGAAGACAAAAAGAAGAAGAAAAGTAGGGAGGAGGAGTAGGAGGAGGAGGGGAGGAGAGAGACGAAGAGAAGAAAGAAGAAGAAGAGAGAAGAAAGAAGAAGAAGAAGAAGAAAAAGAGAAGAAGAAGAAGAGTAAGAAGAAGAAGAGAAGAAGAAGAAGAAAGAAGAAGAAGAAGAAGGAAGAAGAAGAAGAAGAAGAAGAAGAAGAAGAAGAAGAAGAAGAAGAAGAAGAAGAGAGGAGAATAATAAGAAGAAGAAGAATAATAAGAAGAAGAAGAAGAAGAAGAAGAAGAAGAAGAAGAAGAAGAAGAAGAAGAAGAAGAAGAAGAAGAAGAAGAAGAAGAAGAAGAAGAAGAAGAAGAAGAAGAAAGAAAAGCAGATGAGAAGAAGATGAAAAGAAGAAGAAGAAGAAGAAGATTAAAAAATAAAAAGAAAAAGAAAGAGAAGAAGAAGAAGAAGAAGAAGAAGAAGAAGAGAAAGGAAGAAGAAGAAGAAGAAAAGGAAGAAGAAGAAGAAGAAGAAGAATACATGAAATGAAGGCAATTGAAGAGAGAGAAAGAATACATAGAACTTCATCTAAAGTTACTGGGAAAGTATTGATCATTTTTAGACATATTTCATACAATTTCGTTCATACTACAATAGATTAAACCTTTTAGAATTTCTTCTTTGCAATTTAAAGTATTTATTGACTGTCAGCTTTGCTTTTTCTTAGATACGGGTCTTTTTAACTTTTTTCAATAATAATAATAATAATAATAATAATAATAATAATAATAATAATAATAATAATAATAATAATAATAATAATAATAATAATAATAATAATAATAATAATAATAATAAAATAATAATAATTAATAATAAATGATTTTGATGCTTTTTCAAGCCTCTTGAAAGTATTTCTTTCAACAGAAGAAATTTTCTTTAAAATTACTCTTGAATAAAATAAAGCAATTGATTTAAGTATAGTACCAAGCTTTCGTCCGTACACTTCGCATATTTTCAAGGAATAAATTTTATTTTTAATATTTTAACAATTTTGATAAAATAAATGTCATGTAAACTAATAACAAAAATAAATAAATAAAATTAATAAATTTAAAAGTTAGAGAAGCTAACTTACATTGAACTTTTTTGACATTCATTTTTCTTGTTATGATGGAGAAGCTTCTTTTATGTGCTGTTATAAGGATTTTTGTGGTGTTGTTTAAAATGTTGAAATATTTTGCTCGGCTTATACTTATGTTGCTACATTCTCATGTTGAGGGTATTTGTTGTGTATCCGATATAAGCGGCGTTACATCCACTTTCAGAACATTGAAATCGGTACACAACGTTACTACTCTCACCATCCCAAAGCGCTTTTCACGAGTAGAGAAGCACGAGCTCAGTTTCAATGGGGTTTATAGTACGATCTTAATATAAGCTTCTTCCCGTCTTTTGCTTTAATATGCTTTATTAAAATTAATTTTATTTGTTCTCTTCCTCTTTTTTCCTGACTGATATTTACCATCCGAAAGCGCTTCACGGGTAGAGAAGCACGAGCTCAGTTTCAATTGGCTTATAGTACGATCGTTAATATAAGCTTCTTTCCATCTTTTGCTTTAATTATGCTCTTATAAAATTTTAATTTTAATTTGTTCTCTTCCTCTTTTTTCTGACTGATATTTTCAATTTTATAATATACTACGAGCTTATCGTTTTCGTTTTCATATATCAGTCAGAAAAAAGAGGAAGAGAACAAATAAAATTAATTTTAATAAAGCATATTAAAGCAAAAGACGGGAAGAAGCTTATATTAAGATCGTACTATAACCCATTGAAACTGAGCTCGTGCTTCTCTACTCGTGAAGCGCTTTGGGATGGTGAGAGTAGTAACGTTGTGTACCGATTTCAATGTTCTGAAAGTGGATGTAACGCCTCTTATATCGGATACACAACGAATACCCTCAACATGAGAATGTAGCAACATAAGTATAAGCCGAGCAAAATATTTCAACATTTTAAAGAACACCACAAAAATCCCGATAACAGCATAAAAGAAAGCTTCTCCATCATAACAAGAAAAAATGAATGTCAAAAAGTCAATGTAAGTTAGCTTCTCTAACTTTTAAATTTATTAATTTTATTTATTATTTTTGTTATTAGTTTAGACACGACATTTATTTATCAAAATTGTTAAAATTACTTAAAATTAAAATTTATTCCTTGAAAAAGTCCGAAGTGTGCGGACGAAAGCTTGGTACTATTTACTTAAATCAATTGCTTTATTTTGTTCAAGAGTAATTTTAAAGAAAATTTCTTCTGTTGAAGAAATACTTTCAAGAGGCTTGAAAAACATCACAATATATTTTAATTATTATTATTATTATATTTATTATTATTATTATTATTATTATATTATTATTATTATTATTATTATTATTATTATTATTATTATTATTATTATTATTATTATTATTATTATTATTATTATATTATTGAAAAAAGTTAAAAAGACCCGTATCTTAAATATTTACATACCAGTCAATAAATACTTAAATTTTTTAAAGAAACTTATGGTGAAAGGTTTAATTCTTATTGTAGTGTTGTTTTAAATTTGTATGAATATGTCTAAAAATGATCAATACTTTCCCAGTAACTTTATATGAAGTTCTATGTATTCTTTCTCTCTCTTCAATTGCCGGTGTCATTTAGTATTTCTTCTTCTTCTTCTTCTCTTCTCTTCTTCTTCTTCTTCTTCTTCTTCTTCTTCTTCTTCTTCTTCTTCTTCTTCTTCTTCTTCTTCTTCTTCTTCTTCTTCTTCTTCTTCTTCTTCTTCTTCTTCTTCTTCTTCTTCTTCTCTTCTTCTTCTTCTTCTTCTTCTTCTTCTTCTTCTTCTTCTCCTCTTCTTCTTCTTCTTCTTCTTCTTCGTCTTCTTCTTCTTCTTCGTCTTCTTCTTTCTTCTTTCTTTTTTCTTCTTTCTTCTTCTTCTTTCTTCTTCTTCAGGTAAGTCTTCTTCTTCTTCTTCTTCTTCCTTCTTCTTCTTATTCTTCTTCTTCCTTCTTCTTCTTCTTCTTCTTTCTTCTTCTTCTTCTTCTTTTCTTCTTCTTCTTCTTCTTCTTCTTCTTCTTCTTCTCTCTTCTTCTTCTTCTTCTCTTCTTCTTCTTTTCTTCTTCTTCTCCTCCTCCTCCTCCTCTCCTCCTCCTCCTCCTCTTCTTTCTTCTTCTTTTTTCTTCTTTTCTTCTTCTTCTTGGGGTACCCTTAAGTGAGAACTCATCGCAGTCAGAAAATCCATCCTAGGGTTTCACGAGACTACGACGGACCCTCACTGTCGTATTTCGTTGTAAGGGAGAGTGTTGTATGCAAACAAAAACAAAAAAAATATATATATATATATATGTTTAGCCCATAGGGAGAAAATTGGAGGATGGCAAATGACGTCCCGAAGTGTACAACTACAAACTCAAAAATATTCCCAATAAAAAAAAAGTTTGTATTTCCCACTTACTACCTAAATTACTATGACAGCGACGGAGTTCAGAGACTGAGAAATAGGAAATGAATAGAGTGAAATTAGGGTGAAAAATTTTGCTAACGGTATTCAAACCTTTTATTCGAGCAGAGTGAACCCGCAAATATGTCTCAGGATACCAGTGTCTGATGTGCAGCATTGGGATTGATAGTAGGACCCAATGGTAAATACCATGCAGGGTGAATGCTTCAAAGCGTAGATGACCCAAGCGAAATAAAAAAAAAAAAATGTCAATTATTTATTTTGAATATATATACAAGTACAAGCAATGGGCTTGTATTATAGAGAATGTAAGTTTGAAATTGAACCCGGTATTCAGAACTTTATGTTACTCTCTCAAAAAAGATGGAACAAGAGTTGTGTACATTTTGTATTATAATTATGGCAGATGCAAAACTAAATAATTGAACTTAAATTTTCTGTTGAAAAATATTTTCTCTGTTGATGATTTCAGCGAGACCAGTGAAGATGTAAACCGAAGACTGAGATGTGAATTGTGAAGGTCTTGATCAACTGTACGATTGAGAATGTTCTGAGGTCCAACAGAGAAATCCAGCACTAGAGCTGTGCTAGAGGTAAATCCCAGCACTAGAGTTAGCCTTGTTCACTTCAAGACTAGAGAAAAGTCTCATCACTAGAAAAAGCCTTCTGTACTGATACTGGCCCAGGGGTAGAACAAGTCTTGTTTACTCCAAATTTAGAACCTGCGAATATAATGACTTATATTCCTTATAGAATTAAAAAATTATATAATATAGCCTATAAATAATAAGAAAATAAACAATAAATAATAAAACTAGTAATATAATAGGTTTCTAAATACTGTAAATGTACGGGCAGATGTAGAATAAGAGATTTAAATAAATAAACCCCCTTAATGAAATATATCCTCTGAAAAGGGCTTCTGAAAGGCTAAAACACACAGGAGTTGTGTTGAATCTGTTAAAGCAACAGCTATGAGTCATCAATACTTTAATATGACTATGTCATATTAAAGTATCATAATTAAAATAAGAGGATGACTGTTTTCTAAAAAGACTCACAGAAATGGTAATCCTATGTACTTGTTGATGGTTGATAATATACAACATACTACAAAAAACAACATATAAAATATATATCTGAAAAATGCTTATACTTCCTAAAGAACAGATATAAGATTAATATGGGAAAGAAAAACATGGATTAAGGAGTTTATCATATTTATACATGGACAGGTTGAATGGCACCACTACATCTCCCCGCCAAAAAATTTACACCCCCAATCAGTCTTGTCCTTGATCTTTGTTTTTCTGAGTATCTGAGGAGTGAGGAAGGTGCTATTTAGAAAGGAAAGGGAGATGCAGCGCCAACATGTATAATGTGAGTCTGTGACGAAAGTGAAAGGAATGAAAATGCATTGATTATATTACAGGTTACTGAAGTCTAAAGTTATTTTAACCGTTAAACGACTTACTGAAAATATGAAGATTCCATGAAGACCAATTCGGCTACGGTGAATGAGGAAGACATCTGGTTGATTAATGGCCCTAAGGATGTCGTCGGGATAGGTCTTCTAGAATTTTCTCTTCATCCAGCGCTAGCCTGATGGACTGAAGCAGAGAAACTTGTTGTGAAGTTTGGAGGCTTCTGTGGTCCATCCCCTCAAACATCATGCGTACCTCTGATCGGACGTATTCTTTCAGATCAGATCTTAAGATGATTGCTGGTTGAGGTGCTGAAGGGTAATGGTACGCTGGGAACGCTGGATGGTATGTTGATTGTGAATACTCTGGCAGATGAGTTTGTTGATAAGGGGAGTACTCTGGCAGATGAGTTTGTGGTTATTGTGACAGGGGTTGTGGCTGATAATGTCCAGAGAGAAGGGCTGTTTGAAGAGGCTGCGATTCACCAGGAAAACGGCGCGTTTCTTTTGATGATTGTTAATGAATGTGTGGGGCTTCGCCCAATTGTGTTTCTAGGACGGTAGGGGTTCGGGAAGTTGATGTTTCAACCACAACCACCGCGGAACGGATGACTAGTCCTCTTTCTTCACTCTTAGACGGTTTTGGAATTCGGCTAGGTCTCGGTGTTGAAGTAGGACAATGGCGTCTAGTTGTGAAGAAGGCCTTATACTTCCGCATGAAATGTTCGAGGAATAGCCGGTTGGCGTGGAGACCATACAAGGGCGAACAACGCCGCCCTTTACAGACCAAGTAGTATTTCTAAGGCTCCTCATAAATGCGATATGGCAAAGGAAGAATTATGAATAAAAGGAAATCCCAAGAATATTAGGAAGAGAGGAGGAGGTTTGAGTTGTGTTTTGAAAGAAGAAGATGTAGTTGTGTGGAAGATTATGCTGAGTTTGAAGGAAGTGGGTTTTTGAGGCATTGAAAACAACCATGTTTTCTTTGCCCCAATTAGAGATACGAGAGAGAGAGAGAGAGAATTATGCTGAGTATGAAGGAAGTGGGTTTTTGAGGCATTGAAAACAACCATGTTTTCTTTGCCCCAATTAGAGATACGAGAAGATCAAGATGGGAGAGAGAGAGAGAGATTATGCTGAGTATGAAGGAAGTTGGTTTTTAGAGACCTTTGAAAACTACCATGTTTTTCTTTGCCCCAATCAGAGTTACGGGAAAGATCTTAGATTCATTGACCAAGTTAATGCCGAGTATGAAGGAAGTGGGTTTTTTGAGGCATTGAAAACAACCATGTTTTCTTTGACCCAATTAGAGATACGAGAAAGATCAAAGAGAGAGAGAGATTATGTTGAGTATGAAGGAAGTGGGTTTTTGAGGCTTGAAACAACCATGTTTTCTTTGCCCCAATTAGAGATACGAGAAAGATCAAAGATGGGTTGCTCCAAGGCCACCTTTCTATCATAAAGTATTTGCTGTTGAGTGGGTCAGGTCAGGTCAGGTCGGGTCGTCTTTCAATTAGAGATACGAGAAAGATCAAAGATGGGTTGCTCCAAGGCCACTTCTATCATAAAGTATTTGCTCTTGAGTGGGTCAGGTCATAGGTCAGGTCGGGTCGTCTTTCAAATTGAAACTAGTAATGAAGGACTCGCTCTAACAAATAAAACATTTAGGAATTGTTCAATAAATTTAGTTAAGTTCAATGTAAAGTAAAATAATTAAGGATAATATTAATAATACTGATAATAATCAACAAAACTGTAGTGTTACACAATTTAATATTTCTTATTTGGTGAAAAGTTTAAAATTGGTTAAAATTAAATATTTAAAAAGTAATTATTTTATATTTATGCCTTCTTTAATAAATATAAATATAAACTCTATGCTGCAATCATAATATTTTTTTAATTGTTTTGTTCAGAGAACCTGGCGATGCTGGTGAAGAAGAAAAAGATTCCAAAATGAAAAGTAGTTCAAGGAAGCAGCACAAATCAACAGTTTAAAATAACAACCCATTAAAAAGAATTGTCAGGATTACCTTAGTTGCAGATGTTGTAATTTTTAACTTTAACAGCAAAGATGAGTTGAAAAGTCATTTAAAGACGCACAGCAAAAGAAAGTTTAAATGTGACCATTGCAATTATGAATCTAATTTCAAACCATACCTAAAAAGTCATTTGCTAATTCACAGCAATGAAAAATTATTTAAATGTTCTGAGTGCAGCTATGAATGTAATTGGAAAGAAAACCTAAAAATTCATTTGCTAAATCATGAAAATATAAAGTTATTTAAATGTTTTGAGTGCAGCTATGAATGTAATCGAAGAGAAAGTTTAAAACAGCATATGTTAAAGCATCGAAATATTAAGTTATTTAAATGTTCCGAGTGCAGCTACGAATGTAATCAGAAAGGACACCTAAAAGGACACATGCTTTTGCATGGAAATGATAAGTTATTTAAATGTTCTGAGTGCAGCTTTGAATCTAATCATAAAAAAAGTTTGAAAACCCATAAACTAACTCATGAAAAAATAAAGTTATTTAATTGTTCTGAGTGCAGCTACGAATCTAATCATAAAAAAAGCTTAAAAATCCACATGCTAAATCATAAAAATATAAAGTTATTTAATTGTCCTCATTGTAACTATGAATGTAATCGGAAATATAATTTAAAACAACATATGTTAAACCATCGAAATATTAAGTTGTTTAAATGTTCTGAGTGCAGCTATGAAAGTAATCAGAAAGGACACCTAAAAGGGCACATGCTTTTGCATGGAAATGTGAAGTTATTTAAATGTTCTAAGTGCAGCTACGAATGTAATCATAAACAAAGTCTAAAAGTCCACTTGCTAAATCATGAAAATATAAAGTTATTTAAATGTTCTGAGTGCAGTCATGAATGTAATCGGAAAGAAAATTTAAAACAACATATGTTAAAGCATCGAAATATTAAGTTATTTAAATGTTCTGAGTGCAGCTACGAATGTAACGAAAAAAGAAGTTTAAAAATCCATTTGCTAAATCATGAAAATATAAAGTTATTTAAATGTTCTGAGTGCAGCTATGAATGCAATCAGAAAGGACGCTTAAAAAAGCATATGCTAAAGCATCAAATCACTAAAATATAAAATTATTTAAATGTTTTAAGTGCAGCTATGAGTGTAATCAGGCCTTTGAGTATTCAGCAATTATGGGATGAGAAAACCAGGTGCTTTGGAAACTACGCTTGAAGCGTTCTTTTTCTGGGAACGCGGATGGCTTAGTGGATAAAGCTCCCTGTCATTGTTATCAGCGTCCAATGTTCGAATCCCGCTGATAGAGAGTAAAATCTCCTTTGACTCATTCATACATACCATTTTAAATGAATGAGTCAAAGGAGATTTTACTCTCCATCAGCGGGATTCGAACATTGGACTCCGCGTCGCTGAGTAACAATGACCGGGAGCTTTATCCACTAAGCCTCAGCCATTCAAAAAGAACGCTTCAAGCGTAGCTTTTAAAGCACCCGGTTTTCTCATCCCATAATTGCTGAGTACTCAAAGGCCTGGCCCCATGAGTGTAATGTAATCGGAAAGAAACCTTGGAAATCCACTTGTTAAGGGGACGCTGCGCGTCTGGATTTCCTAACTTTTGAGGGTAGAAATCATCAATTCTATGATTTTTAGGTTTTAACACTTTCTAGTGTAGAATTTAATGCTCTTTTCGATGGTCTGGTTATTTTAACTAACGAGAAATATTTTATTTCATAAGATACAGGGGGATACGGGGGGGGTAATTCAATTTGGTAAGTCATAAAGAAAAATCCCGATAACCTTTTTATTATTTCATGTGATCAGCATGAAACTTTCTGAGTAAGATATAGTTGGGGAAGATACACATTTTTGTTAAAATAAATATTTTTTTTTTGGAGAACGAATTTGCCTCTGTGCATGGGAAAATTTCCTCTAAATTTTCAAAAGTTTCCCATTTGCACAGCGGCAAACCCCTTGAGTTTACAAAACATTTATCTAATAAAAAATGTAAACTTGCCCTATTAAGTAATATGATCAGAAAGTTTCGTATCGATCGAACAAAAAATAAAAAAATTATCATGAATTTTTTTCGTAGCAAAAAAAAAAATTGGAACTTGTGGCGTGTAACTTTTTTTTAATATTTCATCGTATTACAATGAAACTTTAACAGTTTGTGCAACTGTACAAGTTTTTATATTTTTAGATTAATTTTTTGTATTTCCAACAGTTTTTCTACTAATCATGAGAAAATTTTTTCAAAACTTTGAAATGTTTCCCATGAGCAGCGACAAATCTGTTGGGTATACAAAAATTTTCTCTAAACAAAAAATGTCTACCTTCCCCAATTATATACGCTCTGCAAATTTCAAACTGATCGTATGAATAATAAAAGTTTTTATGATTTTTATTTTTGAGTTGCCAAAAATTTGTTTTAATAATTGGTGGCATGCAACATTTTTATTATTCATTTGATAAGAATGGAATTTTTGTAATACTGTATGACTAGACGACCCACACATCTTTTATTTTAGCTAGAATTTTCTGTAGCCCAATAGTTTGTGCTACTACTAGCAGGAAAACTTTTTAAAATTTTGAAGTTTTTCCAATGAGCAGCAGCAAAAACATTTGGTATACAAAATATGTCTTGTCTTCCCTAATTATACATATTCAGAAAATTTCGTATCAGGTAGCTATATAATAAAAAAAGTTATTGTGCGATTTTTCTTTTTTTAGTTGCCAAAAAAAAGAAAAATTGAAAACTCAATAATTGGTAGCATATAACATTTTTACTATTCATCTGATTAGAATTAAATTTTTACAACTTGTAAAAATTGGTGAGATACACATTTTTTCATTTATATAAATTTGTTGTATACCCAACGGTTTGGCCACTTGCTCACAGTTCAACTTCTTGACTATTTTACTAAAAAAACTTTTTTTTACATTGAGCTGCTATCTCGGGGTATAACAAAAAATTCAACACTATTTTATATTTTTCTTTTTTGTTTTCAATTTTGTATGCATTGAACTACATTTTGATGTATGATTCATGCAAATATAAAAACATTTGATATATTTCATAAAACTTTTAAATTTTATGGAAAAAAAAAAGTTGAGATTTAACAAAAAAATCAAAATAATTTTTTTTTTCTCCATATATTGCTACTATTTGTGAGTTATTTCATAAAACATATGCCTATGGCAAGTATTTCAGTGAATCCGTTTGCAAAATCTTTTGTAGTTCCAGCAGAAATTCCAGCTGGTTAAAAATTGCTGACTAAAAATGTTAAAAATGCTGATTCATGATATTTGGGAAGATATTACACAAAATCTAAACACTTTTTTGCATATGTCATCAAAACAAATATTGTCGAGAAATCTTTCCTCTTTCGAATGGTCTATAATTTATCCCAAAAAAATTACATTAGTGTTGTTAGGAATCCTTACGCGCAGCGTCCCCTTAAATCACGAAAATATAAAATTTAAATGTTTTAAGTGCAGATATGAGTGTAATCACAAAGAAAGCCTAAAATCACATATGCTAAAGCATCGAAATTTAAATATTCCGAGTGCAGCTTAAGAATCTTTCCATAAACAAAGCTTGAAATCTACATGTTAAATCATGAAAATATAAAGTTATTTAAATGTTCCAAGTGCAACTATGGATGTAATAAGAAAGGAAGACTCCTGCAGAAGACATCAGAAGAAATGTCTGTGAAATTAAAGAGTTGAACCAGGAAGGAAGGAACTTGTAAATGAGTTTTGAGTTAAATCGCTGTAATTCTTAAATTTCAGCTTTTATTATTAAAAATAAATTAAATAGTTTTTGCTGCACCAAATATGAAAAAAATTTAAAAGTAATAAAAATTAATGTAATGTAAAATAAGTAAATAAATACATTGCTGAATCAGTTGAATTTTATCATCATGAACTTCCTCGTAGCTCCCTACAAATTGTGGATGAAGTGCGCAAAACCTGCACCGGAAACCATAATTTAGGAGATTAAATACGCCCAGAAAATTATACCTACCGAAAAAATGTTATTCAACCCCCACCCCCCTCCTCAAACCCTTAAGTGCGATCTCGTCGCTCCCTTAAATCCACCCTAGAGCTTCACCTACTGCTATAGACCTGTGGCAGGTCCACAACCATGCCCACTCTCAAAATCACGCCCTCCCCTCCTATTATGCACCATTTCTCTCGCCTGACCAAAAGCCATTCCTTCCCTTCAACACACTTACTGACTAAATCCACTTTTTCTTAAGTCTTCCAGCTGGTCGCTTCCCAACACATTCGCCATAGTACCGCCGTATAACTAATCGACTACCATCCATCCATCTCCAAATTGCCAAATCACCACCACCACACGCATTTTTTCTCATTTACTCCTTTCGTCACACCACAGCTCCCGAACGCGTTCATTCCTCCTCATATCAATTCTCACACCATCTGAACAGATTTTACATTAGATCTATACCTCTTATTACACACCATATTTTAACTACTATACATTATCACCGGTAACTGAATACCCTCATGCAAATCCCTAGCGCACTCAAGACTTAGTCCCCTTGCATCACCAAAGATTTGATTGCACCAGCTACCTTCAACTACTAGTCTACTACTACACTTGGCATCATCCGTTTCCTTTTCATCCAACATTGCCTAAATATTTAAATTGAGGCTTGCTCCAGTTGCCTCTCTATTAACGCCATCACTTATTTTTATCTACCTTTACTTTCAAATGCCTCCTTTTACATACGCACACCTACAACACTCCATCAGTCTAACACCCTCTCTTCCTCATTTACCTTCAATTTTCATTACTTCATCTTTTACAAATTAAATAGCCAAGAAAACATAACGCCTCCCTAAGCTATTAATATTAAACAATTCACTCTATTCCATGCTTCACCATCGACATATTTCCTCTTTATTCAGAAACCTACCACCAACACCATATATCATTAACATTTCCCACATATCCTCTCTATTGATCCTGTCGTAGGTCTGTTGGAATTATATAACCTAAATAGAGTTTCCCCTTATCTTATTTTCTCACTCATTTTGCTTCAATGCAAAACTTTTATCTACACATCCTCTGCCACTTCTAAATGCTTCTTAGTCAATCGACGCACTTTTTAACAAAAATAGCAGCAACTTTAAATCTAGACAAAGCAATGCAACACTTCAAAAAAACCATTTAAAGGCATCCAAAAAAATACATCCCACAAGGTTGCCGCAAACATTACAGTTCCCAACTTTTTGCCACAAATAGATACCACTATGTAGATACCCTAAGAAAACAAAGAAACTCCATCAAACAAATAAAACAACTCGATCAAGACCAAATCTTAGATCTCGACGACAATAAACAACTGAATCAACTTGAACAAGAATAAAAACTGGCACCAGTACCCTCAAACACACACACACACACAAATGGCAATAAAACCAACAACATAAAAATTATCCTAACAATAAAGAAAAAAATCCATACTTCGCAAACACAGGCTACGCCAACCCATGAAACCATTCATAAACAAAGGAATAAAATCCTTAGATCATAAAATCAATGCAAAATTTTAATGTCACACAACTCTTAAAATGACAATAAACCTACAACACCAACCAATATATAACCAACTAAATGAAGTAAAGAACAAACTAGAAGCCCCTCCCCCACCCACCATTCATTCTAGAGGTATACTCGACACCATCAAAAATCGCGAATATATATATAATAATATATATATATATTATAAATAGTTAAAATATATATATATATAATATATATATATATATATATATATATATATATATATATATATATATATATATATATATATATATTATCTATATATAAATAATTATATAATATATATATATTGGGGATTATGATTATATAATATATATAGTATATATATAATATATATATATATTATTATATATATATATAATATATATTATATATATATATATATTATATATATATATATATATATATATATATATATTGGGGATTATGATATATATATATATAATATATATATATAATATATTATATATATATATATATATATAATATATTATATTATATATATATATATAATTATATATATATATATATAATATATATATATATAAGCGGGCATTACCCTCCGAAGGAGGGGGTAAGGCCCTCAGCCCTTTGGGCTGATGCCCAAAACCCGCTTTACAACCCCTTCGGGGTGATCACCCCCCCTCTCAGGATTCACACCCTTTCAAAGGGGCGCATCCCCCTGGGTTTTTCTCGGAAGGTAATGTATTGCTTTAGATACTTTGGTAATGAAAACTGTTTATTCGTGATTAGGTTACGTTATGTTAAATATTACTACTATGACAGTGAAAATAACAATGATTTGTTAGAGAACTGATGAGTTTTTGTAAGATATTACTGTGTTAACTGACGCCAGTGTGTTAGAAAATGTGAGCCTAGGTTAAGTTTCTGTTGGGTAATGTGTTAGGTTTGCCCTAGAATTTTGCTAATGTCTACGTTTATTCATAGGTCAAATGATGTTATACTCGAAACGAGTGCCACTTTGATGAAGATAGTGTCAATTCATAGTTCAAGAGTTGGTAATCTTTGATAGATTGTTCACTTTGTTAAGGGATTTTGTTAGATAAACGGCTTTACCTGTTCCTGATATGCGAGAAAAGTGGAAACATATCGAGTATGGTATGACCTGTTAGCTACTTTACCTTTGATATCCGGAATTTTCAGGATGTTAGCTGATTATTCCTACGCGAGGTATGTTAGGGTTTGCATTTGTACATTAATATTCTTAATTGCGGTTATGATATGTAGCTTTATTGATGCTAATACTTTGTTGGTTAATCATATATTCGTAGGTCAGTATATAAAAACTTATTTTTATGTGTTATGTTTATCCAAATGATACTTCGAAAATATGACTTGAATCAATTAGATCAATAGTTACGTTAGCGTATATTCGGTGGGACTGCAAGGATGGGGTTTGAATTTAACTGATTTACTGCTTTAAAAATCAGTAAAAATAATTACGCTTTACTGTGATATTTATTCAAAGAAACTTATTTTTATGTTATGTCAGATAAAAATTTTGTTATTTTTTATTATGTCTGGTTAATAACTTTTGTTATGTTTGCATATTCGCTTGGAGTAGGATATTTAGACGAGGTTAGGTTGAATTTTTTGGATAAACATTACGAAGTTAATGTAAAAAATTGTTTTAACGTTTAGCAATTATATATTCTTTGGTCAGTATGATAATTAGAAAGGTTTATGCTAAGATTTTTGTTAAATTTACGATGTTAATGTAACATTAACATTGATATGTTAGAGATATGCTTGAAAAAGTGTGAATAGGTTACGTTTTGTACGCAGTGTTAGGTTACTCTACTGCTGTAAGTGCGGAAAGTTTGTTAACTGTTATAGTTATTCGTACGTATTGGTGTGTTTAGGTTGATCCGTTGTTACATTATATTCTTAGTTCAGGTTATTTCTGTTTTAGCTTTATTAATGTAAAACGTTGTTACTTTAGCATATATTCGATGCTTAGTATATAAAGACTTATTTTGTGTTATGTTTGGATAAAACTTTGTTATGTTTACAGTTATTCGTGGTCTGTATGATCATTAGACAAGGTTATGTGATAAATTCTATGTTTATTACAAAATATTGCCAATCAAAAATTAACGTTAAATATGTTAGAGATATCTTGGAAAAAGTATGAATAGGTTTACGTTTTGTATGCAATGTAGTTACTTTACAGGTGCTAGTGTGGAACTTTGTTAATGTTTAACAGTTTATTCGTGCTTAAGTTGTGGTAGATTTGTCGTTGTACATTGTAAATTTTCTTAGTTTCCATTATGAGCTATGTTAGCTTTATTAATGTGAAATCCTTGTTATGTTAGCAATATATTCGATGGTTCTATATATAAAGAATTCCATTTTTGTGCTAGTTATCCGCACAATGATACTCGAAAAGTAACGTAAATCAATAGTGTTAATGTAAAATTAACATTATATGTTAGGATATGCTGAAAAAAGTGTGAATAGGTTTACGTTTTTGTACGCTGGGCTAGGTAACTTTACTGTTTTTTTAAGTATGGTAACTTTGTTAATTGTTAGTTGTTTATTCAGCTTAAGGTGTTTAGGTTTTTGCCATTGTATCATTATATTCCTTAGTTTTCTGGTAATGCTTATGTTAGCTTTATTATGTTGAAAAACAATGTTCCGTTAGCATATATCGTTGGTTAGTATATAAAGAACTTATTTTTGTGCTATGTTATTGTTGCTGTTGTTGTTGTTTTTGTTGTCTAACGAGAATATATACCCTTTTGTACTGATATGGTTCGTTCGTGCTTCGTATCTTGTTTACTTTCTTCTGATTGGTTGAAAAAAAGATCTCATTACTTTTAAGGGTTGTTTACGCATTACGATTTCCGTCAGTTGGACATTTTCGCTTGCGGTACGATGAACATCTCCTGCATCTCTACACCTTGTTGTTGATATCTTCCGAGGAGCCTTCGTTATTCCAACGCCTGTGTCATTATATATTTAATCGTCACCGGATGGATACCGATCATTGCTTGTATTCCAATCCAGAGGTTCAAATAATTAGACCTTTATTCGTTTGTGCTGCTGGATTCATCAAGAAAATTATCGACATCGCAGCAGCATGGATAGAGGATAAGTGTTTGTTATCCGATGGATCGACGATTAGTGAAATATCTATCAGAGGTGAAGTGTGAGAGGTTATAATAGAAAAGACGTTGCGTTCTCGTCATGTGACGATATTAAAACCCTTGATGCGCCACTACTTGAAACCCATCGATTGTGTGACTTCATGCGTACGTGTATAGGTTTCACAGTTACGAACATCTGAAAATATTACAGCAATGTGCTTAAAATTAAAAACGAATTAACATCGCAGCCTTGAACGATTTTGACATAACTTGAGGCAACTTAATACATATGCACATGGTGTAATCTATGTATTTACACCGAAACATGGTTTCCCGTTTAATACAGTATACAGGAGTGCGTTAAATAACTATCAGCTTGGATGCGTTTACTTATCTCTTGTATGAGAAAATGAGTGCTGCTGAAAATCGTCAATACGCCGAAAAATGGTTTAGTGTTGCTGAAGGCAATTTATACTTACATCCATTCAAAGGGTGTGAATCTTTAGAGAGATATATAGAGCTTACCCCAACTTGAATCCTTTGTTCTCTGATTAGATGAATTAATTATAATTTAAAATAAAGCTTATGGTTTTTAATGTATTTATAGTTTTATGATTTCATATAATGCTCTTTCAATAAAAATTATATGTTATGAAAAAATGAAAACTTTTTTACTTCCTCGTATGTTCGTTTTATTGACTAAGTTGTTAATGATAGCTGTTTATTCGTCTGGTTTTTGTGTGTTAAGTATGTATGTTCATTAGTTTAGCTTTACAGAGGTAAAACTTTACTTGTTCGTCTTTACCCGTTTGGTATTATGATGGTTAGGTAAAGTTATAATAAATTTTTTGGTAAATATTACTATGTTAATGTAAAGTTAACATTGTCATGTTGGTGAAATTTGATAAAGTTCGAATGGATTATGTTTTTGTATGTCTTGGTAGTTACTTTACTGTTGAATAAGTTTGGACCTTTGTTAATTGTTAGCAGTTTATTCTTGCTTAATATGTGTCAAGGTTTGTCGTTGTATATTATATTCTTAGTTCTGGCAATGTTATGTTGGCATTTATTAATGTGAAAACTTTGTTACGTTAGCTTTATATTCGCTAGCTGGTCTGAATGATAATTACACAAGGTTATGGTAAATTTTTGTTTAAATTTTACCATGTTTAATGTAAAAAAGTCATATCTTATGTTAGAGATACGTTTGACAAGTGGTGAATAAGTAACGTTTTTGTATGAATTGTTAGTTACTTTTACTGTTGTATTAAGTATCGGAACTTTTTAATGTTATCCTTTTATCTTGTTTAAGGTGTGTCAGGTATGTCCGTTGTGGGTTATATTCTTAGTTCAGATGATGGCTATTTAGTTATTAATGTTGAAAAACTTTGTTATCGTTAGTATATTCACTGATCAGCTGTATAAAGAATTTGTTTTTTTATGTTATGTTTATCCAAATGATACTCGAAATGTGACTTGAATCAATAGATCAAGGATGGCTAGGAGGGTGGCGGGATGGTGGTTTGCATTTACTGATTTAATGATTTACTGGCTTTAGGGTATGTAAATACGTTACAATTTTTAGTAAAAATTTGACTTGAATCAATTAATCAAGACTGGAACAGGAGGTGGTTGGATGGTGGTTTGATTTACTGCTTTAGGGTATTATAAAACATAATTTTTCGTTAATAAACATAAAAAGAATAAGAA
>JABUQX010029970.1:5000-7500 GCA_015478945.1 Trachelipus rathkii
TCCCTTCACATTCTGCAATAAGAGCTCATGCACACACACTCGACCACGCTTTCAATTATGCAAATTTTCCATATTATCAAAAACAAATTCTCTAACAACCTCACATTTCTAATCTTTAATGTATCTCTAATATCAAATCATCACTTAATAGCGACAATGGCCTTTTCAGATTACAACTGTTTTGACCTAAGAGATGGAAGTCCCGATAAATTCACCTTGTTTGTTTTGTTGATACTCAAATATAGTTATAGTAAGTGTCTTTTTGAAAGTTATTTGTTTTATTTTGCCAATAATTTTATGGTTATAGTTTTTAAAGTTACCCCTTGTTGTTAAATGTATAATTTATCTTTATTTATTTGTTATTTGTATGCTTTTTCCATGATTGTTCTGGGAGACTAAACCTTTGATTTTGCTTACTATTTCCAATGTTTGTAATAAATACATGCTAAAAGGTTAATTTTTTAGTTCATTCATAATAAATGATTGGTGCATATGCCTTTGCTACATTTTTAGTTTATCCATCGCATTGCTTTGCCGATGTTTTTTTTATATATTTGTTATTTTATTATTTTGTCATTTCTTAGCCTGACGATGGAAACAGAAATGTTCCGAAACGTTGTTCTTTGTAAATAAAGATTTTCCAAAGCCGTTGTCTAAAGCCCTGGTGCTGCTTTTTATTCTTAAAATAAGATTCCCTGCAACTAGGAGCTGGATATATATATATATATATATATATATATATATATATATAATATATATATATATATATATACTATATTATATATATAATATATATATATATATATATAATATATATATATATATATATATATAATACTATTATATATAATAATATACTAATATATATATATATATATATATATATATATATATATATTATATATAGATATATATCTATATTTTATCTCTATCATAATATATATATATATTTATTATATATATATATATATATATATATATATATATATAATATATATATATATTAAAAATGAAAAATATATATTTATATATAATATAAATACTTTTGTATAGATATGTTAAAATATTTATATAGATAAATTTCACTATAAAAATAAAATACATTTATAATAATATATATATATATATATATATATATATATATATATATATATATATATATATATATATATATATATATATATATATATATATATATATATATATATAATATATATATAAAAAATATATATATATATATTATCTATATATTATATATTAGGGGATGAGTGCGCCAAAAAATATCGATATATAAAAATATCGATATTTTTGGCTCGATATATCGATATTTTTTGACGATATTTTCCTAGGCGATATATCGATATTTCGATATTTTTTCTTAATATCGAAAGCCGATATTCTTTTCAAAAAAAAATTTTTTTAAAGGCCGGAAAAAAATAAAATCTTATCCCCCTCTCCCGACACCCTGAAGTGATGAAACTCTTTTTTTCCCCCCCATATTTCGTTCTTCGTTCGTCCCCCAATGTCGTGCATAAAATACAGATAAACCGAAAAATTGTGGTTTTAGATTTTTCGTCTTTTTGGGAACCAAAAATAGGGAGAGGGGGGATCGACATGGCACATACGAGTATTCCACTATCACTATTCCAGTTATTCAGTGATGCAAGTGGATAATGGACCCAATAAAATTTTGGAATGTATAGTAAAATGCTTTCCTGCCCATGTTTTATGTAGCAATGAATATCTTACTGTAAATGCAGAAGTACGTCAGTCCCTCGTCAGAACGAAACAGTTTTCATTATTTAAACAATGTTTGCTCAAATGAAAGGAATAGATTGACTTCCGAGCATATCAATCAGTTAGTCTTTTTAAGGTGCATTAGATGATAAGTATTGGGCTTTGTAATAATATATATATATATATATATATATATATATATATATATATATATATATATATATATATATATATATATATATATATATATATATATATTATCTTTAAATATTTATATAATATAATATTATATAATATCATCCCGAAGAGGTCAGGCATGTAACTAGAAAACTATATAAGATCCTTATCAGGAAAATAAATTAACATTTTTGATTTAATGGAAGTAATTCATCGAGGAAAACTTAAAAAATTATTTTTATTCTAATATTTTTATTAAATAACTTCTAAAATTTAAGTAATATCTTTTAGAACCTGAAATAGTGCAGCTCTGATTGACCTTGAAAGCTGCATTAGTTCTCGAGAGCAAAAGTTGCCAAATACCATTTTATGGAGAAAATATTATTTTTTCTTTTTATATCCTTTTTTAGGGGGTTCGAGCCGACGGAGGGAGCCGAGGGGGGGACGAGAAACCCCGACTCTATCTACCGTTCTTGTTTACCCTACCCGTGGGTATTCGTCCGTTTTAAAAAAAAAAATTCAACATTTGGCACCTTTCCGTGCATACTCGGGAGTAAGCCGCATCTTTGATTTATCAAATAACTGT
>JABUQX010029970.1:17500-20000 GCA_015478945.1 Trachelipus rathkii
TTTTTTTGAACATATCCACAAAAAACTACGTAAGGACATTTCTCACGTCTTACTTAATAGTTTCCCTCAACTCAACCATTAAACCTAATTTTAATATATACATATATATATATTATATATATAATATAAATATATATATATTATATATTATATATACTTTATCTATATATATATATATATTATATATATGATATATATATCATTAATATATTTATACAGTTTATAATATATATATATATATATATATATATATATATATATCAGAGGTGGGCACGCAAATTTTAAACTTTAAAGCGCAAACGGAACTAGTTTTTTTAGGTAACGGAGGTTAACGGTACTCGTTACTTTCTCTTTCATGTAACGCTCCGAATAAGTTCCGCTTTTTTTTCCTCCGTTACTTTTTTAGTTCGTGTACGATTTTGTTCGACTTTCTTTAAATGTTGATAGCCAATTGACCACCCGATCAAGCTAAAAACAATCTATAATATATACTATATATTTATTATATATATTATATAATAATATATATATATATTATATATATATATATATATATTATATATATATATCATATCATATATATATATATTATATATATATATTATACGTATATATGAATTATGAATATATATATATATATATATATATATATATATATATATATATATATATATATTATATTATATTATACTATATGATATATATATAATATATATAGTATATATATTATATATATAAAGGAAAGCAACTTATCTATGTTAGGCGGATGGTGCTTTCGTAACGATGAGAATAATTTGACTAGAGTGTGGTGGGAAGACTTCGAAAATACTTGCATAACATTGGCAGTAATGAAGAGTGTGATAGTGAATGTGTGTGTTGTTTGATGGTGCAAGGTGAGGTATTTTGGGCATGGGTTATTAGTAAGGAGGAGGTTATGTGTAGAGCGAGAAAGTTGAAGAATGGTAATTTTGCAGGTATAGATGAAATTACAGTGAGAATGAATCAAGAAAGGAGTGAGATGGTGTTATTGGATTTGGAAAGTTATGTACACAAATGTGGTTATGGAGAGTATAGTTCCGATGGGGTTGGAGGGAGCAGTATAAGACTGTAGGAATTAATAGGAGATTGTTTATTAAGTGTAGTAGGAAGATATATTATTATATCTTGGTGCGAAGAATAGCGTCGATGTGACTGAGGACTGATTGGAAGAGAAAGTGGCTTAGAAGTGGCGAGGATGTGTGAATCAATTTTGACATGAAAAAAAATGATGAAAAATGAGGGAAGGAAAAATAAATTGCATTTAGTTTTTTTTTGTATTTGCAAATAGGGCGTATGAAATGATTTAAATAGCAGAAGCTCTATAGGCCAGGGTGTTATTGATATGATGGTGTTAACGGTAAGCCTTCTGAAATGGAATAAAAGTATGTATGACGATTAGTATGCGTGTGTACAAGAATATATGGAGTTGAAAATGATTGTTTTAATATTAAAGAGCTGAGTGAGGCAGGGATGTGCATATGTTTCTTTCTTGGTTATTCAATTTGAATATGGATGGGGGTTATGAAAAGAATTAGAGGTGGGATTGGCAGGGGACTGGGTGTTAGAATAGGGTGTGGAGTCCGTTTCAAAATTTTCGCGACTCGATTCGACTCTCACGCCTCTTCAGAAATTACCAACTCCGACTCCGTCACGATCCGATCTGACTCCACTCTCTCAAATTACGACATCCGAACTGGATCACTCCGCTTCCACAATCTCGGTTAGAATGATGGAGAATGGAAGAGAGTGTAGAATGCCCTACTGATTATATGCGGATGATTTTGGTTTTGTGTGGCGAATTCGGAAGAGAGTTTTGAGAGGATTGGTAAGAGAGATTTGAAGGGTGTGTAAATAGGAGATGTTTGAAGGTAAGCGGTAGATAAAAGTAAGGGTTATGATTGTGAGTGCGGAAGTCTCGAAGTGTGAAGTTATGTTAGATGGTGAGAGCTGGAACAAGTTTCTGGGTTTAAATATTTTAGGATATATGTTGGATGAAGAAGGAACGGATGATGCAATGCAGAGTGTAGTAGAATAGTTGTGAATGGCAGGAAGGTGCTAGTGCAATTAAAATCGTAGTGGTCGGATGAAGGAACTAAGTTTTGAGTGAGCTAGGGTCTTAAATGAGGGTCTGTTTTTTAATAATAATGATATTGTGAAAATTTAATATACACAAAACAATAAATTACCTAAGATATTCATAATTAATGTCATATTGAAAAGCTAAACGTGAAAGGAGTATGGATGAAAGGCAAATTCGTTCTTTTTCCTTTCAAAGAACGGAATAAACGATAACGGCAACTACATTTTCGCGAGTAACGGAGTAAATCGATAACGGACTACTGTTTTTGAGTAAGATGCCACCTTGCTATATATATATTATATATATTATATATATATATATATATATAAATATATATATACTATATATATATATATATATATATATATATATATATATATA
>JABUQX010029971.1:0-30000 GCA_015478945.1 Trachelipus rathkii
TATGAATATTAATTCTAATGAAGTGTACACGCTACTCTGTGAGTAGGTTATATTGAGTCAAGATCTATGCAACCTTAATACAAAATTCTTTTCAGAGAGTATATCGTACACATGTAAATATAACTGTAGGATTATGCGAACATATAACACTGGCCCTGTAATTTCTTTAGTTCTTACTGTAGGCCATGGTCGAATGAATTCAAGTGTGGCCCGCAATTAATCTATGCCTTTGAGAGAACTCTGTTGCAATCTTAGTTATGAGATTGCTCGGACGACATTCTAATAGATATAGAATGAACTGTTACAGGAGTTTTCGATGCTGTTCACTCAAGAAACGCAACACTAATTTCTTTATATTGGCACCAGCATCTCTCAGAACACAGTGGACATCATCTCCTGTGACTGATTGCTCTCACCATTTCGACAACATTTCATTCTCCTACGATTCACTGAATACTCGCTTGTTCATCCTTGATTGTGAGGACATCTAATGAGTAGTGGTTTCAGTAGCACAGACAAATTTTGGCTTCTGATATATATTTGTCAGGGGACTGTAGCATCAGAACTAATCCAAGAAAACAAATAAAGTTACACTGCTGATATCGAGTATCGGGCATTAGTTGGAGAGCTATTTGTAGTGAATGTTAATTTTATTAGGAGCTTATTTCACACTATCTTGAAACTTTACTATCTTGCATACTATCTCCATAAGTACTTCCTTTGAGTAAGGCATTGTGATGAAGACCGACTCGAAATAAACTTATTAGCTAGTCACGTACAAAACCAAGAATTTTAGCGTGACGAAGCAGAAGATCATCCTTTCCTATAATTTCTGTAAATTTAATATATCCGCACTAACCTTCACTGCTATTCTATTCGTTCTTCCTAATTGTCCCATATATTCTATGTCATTCGTTTATTAGTTTCAACTGACGAACATCATTCCTTCCTTAAATATGGAATTGGGGATCCTTTACTTTATTACTCTCATTCTTCCTTCTACAATTTTCACATGTGTTTTTTGACCTGCTTGATAGTTTCATAAGGCGTGATATAACAATTTAATTTCCCTCTTCTGAGTACTAATTACGATTGACAAAGCGTTGTAACCTAATTCGCGTTACGTTGTCTGGAAACAATAATCGAATGTAATTCCAAACCACTTCATCCATATTCTGGACTACAGGAGTACATATTGAGTGGATATTAACCTATAAACAGTTAATTTTGCTGAGCGAATATGTCTAATATAAGTACGCAGTTACTATCATATATAATATTGCTTAGATTTCGAATTGAACACATCAGAATTACTTTATGGCTTAATATACTGAGACGGACACTAGTCAATCTAGGGTGTTCTAATCAGGAATGCTCTTCTCAAAAAGATGTTAGTTACATTTTCAACACTCTACCATCACAACACATTCTCCTCACTAGATCACATTTCCATAACACACATCACAGCACAGTCTCATCCGAAGTGACGCAATGCACAAATAAGTTTATTTATATCTAATATTTGTGTATATAGCAAAAAATACAAAATGCTGATATACAGTTCTATTATAGAGCATGCGAAATATTTAGAAGACATGCGAATATACTATATAGCTCTATGTACATCCATATATATGAATAATATTAATAAATTTAAATATATATATATAATTAGTAAAATATAGCGACTCAAATAAATCCTCACATATACCTATTATAATACATATATGAATAAATACTTGTTAACTATTTATAAATCATAAAATAGTTGCCTTAACATTTTAACAACAGTATAATAGTTATACTATATAACTATATTATATATATTTATATATATTATATATATATATTATATTATATATAAAAAAAATATATTATATATATATATAAATATATAATATATAATATATATATATTATATATATTATATTCTTCACACCTTTTCTCAATAAAAAAATAGTCGCTGGAATTGTTACATTTACAACAATTTTAGCTTTTCTTGTGATTTACAAAATTAAAAAATATCGCACGGTGTTATTAAAGTCTTCAGCAAAAGTGTTTATAGGTAAGTTGGAAAATTTAGATAGCCGGGAGTATGTTCAGAATGGTACCAGTCATGTAAGATTGAACATAGCTGTTAAGACTCTGAGGTCAGAGAGAGCATAGAAAAATATGAGACTGTGTAGAAGGGTGTGTCGGCAAGAACCCTTCTCAATGGAGGGTGTATGCTACAAGAATAGTTCAGAATAGTATGTCCGTTGTATAACGATGAATAAAAGAAGTGATGCAACAATTCACCTTGAATAAGACGACAGCCCTAGGCTCACCAATTTTAAGAGGAACTGTGTGAGTGGAACCACTCCATATGTGTGAGGCATACTCTATAAAGGGGCAAACGACCCCCTTTAAATATCAAACTGAGATGGCGTGAAGAAATTCTGAATGTGCCTCAGAACACCCAACCTTTTAGAAGCTTGTTTAAAAGAGAAGTAATATGAACCTTCCAATTAAGGTCACAAGAAAAATAAACACCAAGAATATTGAGGACAGACGAAGGTTTGGGTTATGTGTTGTCGAAGAAGATGCTATAGCCGTGTGAAAAATTATGTGGAGTGGAAAGATGGAGAATCTGAGCTTTTGAGTATTTGAAAACAACCTTTGTTCTCAATGCCTCAAAGAAATTCGAGAAAAGATTAGATTCTAGTTGATCCAAGGGGCACCTTCTACTGAGCTAATTGCTGTGAAAAGGACGTCTATCAATGAGGGGAGAATTGAAGCGGGAAGTCTTCGAATTGGAGTAGATGTTGTGATGAGCAATAAGAGAGGTCTTTTATGAAAAAGTAGAAAGAGTTAGGAAATAAACAAGAACATGCGCAGCACCACTATTTAAGATTTTAAAAGGATGAGCGATGGCATTCAACCAAAATACTGAAAGAAGAGGACCAAAGATATAAAGCAGAGAAAACGATTACGAACGACTTTGAGATGGTTTTTTAAAACCCGTTCCTGCTTAGGTAGATTCGAAAAACTATAGAAAGAGAGATTTGGAGAGATTTGGCGATAGTTTGAGGGTTGAGATTGGTTCCCTTTTTGTACAGGAGCTCCTTTTCCAGGCAAAGAAAAAAAAAGGCCAAACACGTAGAAAGACCAGAGGTCGGACATCAACTTTAACAAGGCAAAGTGCAAGCTTGAAATCACAAGTTTTGAGAACTATAGGAGAATACCATCAGACCGTAAGCTTTCTTAGTTGTCTCTGAGACAGACATCTTTTGAAGAGTTGCATTATTAGCATAATGATTGTTGGAGTAGGTGGAGAAGAAGGATATCACGGAATCGTCTATGGTGGAAATTAGAAGGCAAGGTTTGAGCAAAGATATAGCTTAGTGAGGTTCGGCAGTTTATGCAGACGGAAATACTAAAAAGGCTAAGAAGGAACACTTCAAAGTTAAAGAATTTAACATTTTTTGAAATGTCAGATATTACGTGAGGGAGAGGGAAGGGAGAAGGGAGAGGGGAAGGCCAGTAAGATTATTGCATTTTCTACTGAGAAAAGAATATTTTGGTGTCATGGAGAATAGTTATTTTGGACGATTTGGGGGAATAGCATTCAGAGCGAGCAAGTGTTTTGGAAGGTTATGAAGCTGCCAGTAATTTCAATAAAGCAGCGTCCCTGTGGCTAATAGGCACGAGAACAAGCGAGTTTAAACTAAGGTTATCTAAGTTTAATTAAAATGTAAGATCATGGGGTTGCACCCTCCATGCCAGAAGCAGAATTAACTCGCGCTTTGCACACTCCGAGAGACCCTTTCCACGGAAACTGTAGTCATTCCATGGGAAATCATAGAAGTACGACCGTAAGTACGACCGTAAGTCCGACCCATTAGCAGAACCGAAGTGCCATAAACGTTTTCTCGCCGTTAGTCGGGGGTTTCTTTTCCTTGCGGAACGACTTGGAAGAGATAGAAACAGAAAACGAGATATTGAGAGTGATTCGGAGGGCCCAGAGTAGGAAAGAATTTAACAGAACAAGGATAAGAATTAGAGATTAGGAAAGGTCTAGAATGTTGGGTTCATCTCAAAGGCGATCGGAGATACGAGTAGGGAACTGCACAACTGCTCATGGTAATTCTGGATAGAAAAGCCCTAGCAAGTTCATAAACTTTATCTTGATAATTAGAGGAAAGCAGTTGGCCGTGGAGAACGTTGAAATAAACCAAGAATAATGATTTCAGAGAAAATGTGAGAAGAAGAGAGAATGTGTTCTAATTTATTATGACAGGGTTATATTGAGCCATTAGGTAGAATATTCGAAAATTCAAATCAAAGCCACGGGAACAAACGATTTGCACACATTGGCACAAGCTGCCTTTGGTCTGAAAATTGAGGGAGAAATAATAGGAAGTCACGAGTAGAGCTTGAAAGTCGGACGGGCTTAAAAAACCTAAATTTCCGGTTAGGAATAACAGGATGAGGTTTAGAGGGGAGAGGTGTTGTTCAACAAAATATAAAAATTAGATTTAAAACCGAGATGGTTGCAGAAAATTTATGAAGAAAGGCGACCGTACATCAAAATAGGCCGGCAATTCCGTTTTGAAGGTCACCAAACTCATCACCGCGAGGCTGTCATGCAATTTAATGGTGATGAAGTAGGGTAAATTTTTGGAAGCTACCCCTATAGGCTTCTCTAAGGCTAAGGGGTGGCTGATCATGAGGGAGATTTTTTATTTTCTTTTTAAGGGGTAAGCTGTTGTCTGTAATTGTATTTTATAGTGTGTGATAAGGGAGAGCTTTCCATCGTAAGAAGAATATGGATATGATCACAAAGGAAGAACAATTTTTGGGCAATGGGGTGCCATGGGATGTACTCTAAGACTCCATATGTGCTCAATGGTGGGTAATCTCATCGCTTTAAGGCCGGCTCTACTTCTTCTCATATATATATATTATATATATTATATATATATATATTATATATATAATATATATATATATATATATATATATATATTAGTATATATATATATAATTATAATATATATATATTATATATATATATATATAATATATATATAATATATATATATAATCTATATAATATATATATATATAATATAATAATATCCTATATATATAATAATATAGTATATATAAATGTCGGTGCGGTGCGGTGCCGTGGGTGCGCAAATTTGGTGGCGGTGCGGGCGCTGTGGCTCCGCTCTCAGTGCGGTGCGGTGCCGGTGCGTGGCGGTTGCGCACTGCAAAAGAGGCCGGTGCGGTGGTGGTGCGGTGCGGTAGGATGATGGGTGGTGCGGTGCGGTGCTGGTACACGACCTCTCGGTGCGGATGCGGTGCGGTGCGCAAAAAATCTATCGTAAAAATTTTAGTTAACAGAGCATACAACCTATGTTCACTTGGAAAACTTTTGATGACAGAAAATTTGCGCATTAAAGTAAATTTAATTTTAACTGTGAATGCATCCACAATAATTCCAGTTGAAAATGTATTAATAAACTCATTACATAATTATATAATTAAAAGAAGTAAAAAAAAATCAGAAAAAATTCGCGCTAAATTTCTTCTTCAAAACTTCCAAGCTATTTGTCAATAAGGAAGAGAAAGTGCCTTCGTAATATTTGATTTCTCACCTCAAAACTAAAGACATCTCAAAAATAAAAGTCAAACAACTGTCATCTTCCTTTAGCACAAGAGATGCTTTGCCCGACAACCATCCCGTTGTGTACCACTTTAACTGCCCTGAGTTAGACTGTACGCCGACATATATTGGTTACACGACTAATAGATTGTCGGACAGGGCATATGAACATCTCTACAGTCCCAGCAAAATCTTTTGAACATTTCAATACGGCAACATAGTCAATCAACTATTAGTAATATTTCTAAACACTTCCCAATATATACGGATCGTGTAAAGTCCAGAAAACTTTTTTAAAATGCGGAGGCCCTCTACATCAAAACACGCAACCAGACATTACAATAAAATTTTATGTATTCATCAGTCAGACTCAATATCATTTGATTTACTTATTATATATAATTTAAAGACTCGTTCGCTTACAAGAAATAATCCTTTGAAGATGTCTCAGTAGAGAGACGAACGCGTCGGGAATCTATGTAAATATAATCTTCTTCTTCTCCTGTATATTATTTTTCCAAGATTATTTTAAGGGAATAACATTATGTACAAAAATAAAATATTTAGAAGTTGGGATAAAGATCACAAACTTTTATAATAATAATAATAATAATAATAATAATAATAATAATATAATAATAATAATATAATAATAATAATAATATAATAATAATAATAATAAAATAATACTATAAACTAGTTCTGCTTAAAGTTTCGACTTCCGATTATCCACTTACACAGGACTCTTTCGACCCGATTCCACTTGCAGCAGATTTTTTGACTCCGACTCCGGGAAAAATGGCACGACTCCACGACTCCGACTCCGACTCCGCGCCCTGGCAATATACCCGATGCTTTACCACTGAGAGAAGGCAGTATTTCTTTACATTCCCATTAAATGTTCTTTGTTTGTTTACAAACAAATATACCCGATGCTTTACCACTGAGAGAAGGCAGTATTTCTTTACATTCCCATTAAATGTTCTTTGTTTGTTTACATACTTAAGGGGAGTCTGTACTTGCCCAACCCTAACTTTTTGGAGTACAAATAAAAAATTTCACCTTTTTTTTATTACTCTAATTATTAGAAAATTCCCTCCTCTACATCATGGTGTAATTTTTGTTTCGAAATTCGAAAGGTTTTTTTTAGAATCAGGATATTTTTTAATAGGGGTGCACTAAAAATTTCATTTCCAGGTTCGAAATTGCAATTCAACTTTCCAGGACCTTTCCAGGTTTTATTCACATTTTATAATAAATTAAATTTTTCCTTTTCGCAAACACAACCCAAGATGAGGCTCTTTCTCAATCATATAAATGGAGTCAGAGCCGGATTCGGAGTCGGAGCCGAAACCAAAGTACAATTTTTTTTAAAAGAAATTGTTTTTGCGGGTAAAAATACTTCTTCAAAGTCGGAGCTGAACTATTCTGAAATGGAAACGGAGTCGGGGCCGGAGCTGGAGCCGGAGTCGGAGCCTGAGCCAGAGCCAAAGTATATATTTTTTTTTAAATTGTTTTTGCAGGTGAAAATACTTCTGCAAAGTCGGAGCCTGAACTATTCTGAAATGGAAACGAAGTCGGAGCTGGAGCCGGAGCAGGAATCGGAGTCGGAGCTGGAACCGGAGGCGGATCTGAAGAACATATTTTTTTCAAGAAATTTTTTTGCAGATGAAAGTAATTCTACAAAGTTGGAGTTGAACAATTTTGAAAAGGAGCCGGAGTATAAATTTTTTAAAGAAATTGTTTTTGCAGGTAAAAATACTTCTGCAAAATCGGAGCTGAACTATTCAGAAATGGAAACGAAGTCGGAGCTGGACTCGGAGCTGAAAACAAAATTTTATTAATTTTGCAGGTGAAAATAATTCTACAAAGTTGAAGCTGAACAATTTTGAAAATGGTCCGGAGCCGGAGCCGGAGCAAAAGTATATATTTTTTTAAATTGTATTTGCAGGTAAAAATACTTCTGCAAAGTCGGAGTTTGAACTATTCTGAAATGGAAACGAAGCCGGAGCCGGAGCCGGAGTCGGAGGCGGATCTGAAGAACAAATTTTTTCAAGAAATTTTTGCAGATGAAAGTAATTCTACAAAGTTGGAGCTGAACAATTTTGAAAAGAAGCCAGAGCTGGAGCCGGAGCCGGAACAAATGTATAAATTTTTTTAAAGAAATTGTTTTTGCAGGTAAAAATACCTCTGCAAAATCGGAGCTGAACTATTCTGAAATGGAAACGAAGTCGGAGCTGTAGTCGAAGCCGGAGTCGGAGCTGAAGAACAAATTTTTTCAATTATTTTTTTTGGCAGTTGAAAGTAATTCTTTAAAGTTGGAGCTGAACAATTGTGAAAAAGAGCCGGAGCCGGAACCGGAGCCGGAGTATAAATTTTTTAAAGATATTATTTTGGCAAGTAAAAATATTTCCGCAAGGTCGGAGCTGAACTATTTTGAAATAGATACAGAGTCGGAGCCTGGGCCGGAGCTGGAGAAAGAGCTGGAGCCGGAGTATAAATTTATAGAATTATTCAACTTTCAACTAATATATATATATATATATATATATATATATATATAATATATAATATATTTATATATATATATATATATTTATATATATATATATATATATATATATATATATATATATATATATATATATATATATATATATATATTATAAAACCTATACTTTAAATTACCTAGGGTTCCCGATGCACCAAGAGTAGTGCTGTGCTTTGCGGTACGGTGCGATGCGTGAGTGGTGTCAGTCATTTTGCCTCGGCGGTAGTGGCGGTTTTTGGTACTGTGTCGCAATTAAACCAAAAAGGCTGCGGTGCTGGCGAATAAAGATTTTTTTCTGCGGTTAGTGGTGCGCTTACTTAAGGGTGGGTGTCAGGTGCGTAATAATATGTTTTACTTTCTGGAAAAAAAAGAAAAAAATCATTCAACACCTCTTTATAGGCGTTTTTCTCATAAAATCATTTTTTATAATACACACGATATAATCGTCTGACAATAAAAATTCAACTAAAAAAAATGAATGGTCTATAAGTGTTGAAAATTTCCAGACCTTTATATATCATTTTATTTTCATGCATGTTTTTAACATATTATCATTAGTTATAATATTTATTACATTATACAAATAATTATTATAATTCAAAGATTCTCATATCTACTAATTAACTAACTATTGGTAATTAAACTTAAGAAATATAATATATATATAAATACACACACACACATACACACTAACAAATACAAACATAAAAATTTACAAACGTAATACTCGGCACTATATTCACAAACATCACACACATAACTATATATATACTATAATATATATATATATATATATCACAAATATAAACACATACACATATACATAGAATTAATATTACTTATTAAATCAGTACTGATCAATAAAGTTATTTCAGCTATTTTAATATCTATATATATAAGCTAACTTAGGGATGTGGCAGATAATAGTCTATTGGAACGTCACAGAATTACCGATAACCGAAATATTCGCTAAATAAGTTAATTTACCGGCCGAATACCGCAGATACTCTCAGAGATCCTCAGCATATATCACTTCGCTATTCGGCCGAATAGTCATTTCAAAGTTCGGTCATCATCCATTAGGCGAAAATAAAAAAAATTACACTGGTCAACAAAAAAAGGTGAATAACTTTTCTTGGATGGACTTTTGTAGCGAGATCTATAAATAACTAGTCAAGGAAGAGCTGCTGAATAATCTCACTATTTACTATTAATACTAAGCTGTTCAGGATTATATGCGAACATGATTATCGCATCATCAGTTATCTACAGTGGGTTCAATCACTGAGATTATCTATCATTTTGACTAAATTCCTATGTGATATGCACAATTCATGTGACCAGTATCAACACTTATCGTAAAGGTCTGTATAGACGTTACCTTCCGCATTTTTATATATACATATAGCAGCAAGTTTAACTAGCGGATCGATATTAGGGAAGCATTGGTACTTTTAGTATTAGACTCAACATGATAGAGTATGTGATTGCACACACAGGTGACCTGGATGATATCGCTCATTATCATCCATCTGATAATAACAGTCGGAATGGGTATCCGTCCCAATTGTTCACGAACAGCTTGATGAAAATCTGAACGATCTTGAGTGCCATAGCAAAGAGTTTGTATTTTGCCGAAGTTGTCCTGAGCTGTTTTGCGACTTCGAGTATGGCCGACTGCAAAAATAGAACTACCTAGAACACATGACAGCACAGAAGTTAAACATTTACGTAAAGAGAGCGGCAGATTGCGGAGGCTATGTCCAGTCAGATCGGTCTACACTTTGTGGTATTGTAGTGAAGTAGCAGCCTATCGCTCTTAATTCCAGCTTATGAGGTACTCCCAACATACGATGCAGGTGAGATGCGACTGTCTACATACACTCATCCAGAGCTAGTTTAAAGTGGATGGTGTCTGTACAACAAAACGCAAACACGTTGTATATACTTCGGTTCCAGTTAGGGGTAATCTCGGTCGTACGAAGATGTAGATGAGGAGTATTGTTCGGGAACAATCTAAGACAGTTTAGAAGAGGCCTACAAATATCAGGTACCATGGCATGGTTACAAGAATTGCAGTCGTATCCTCAGAAGTGGGACACACGATATTGCTGGTTCAGTCTATAGGCAGGTTTCAAAAGATATATCTCTCTGTAATTTCCTGTTTATCCTTTTATGGAATTACGGAAGCCGGGCGGCAAAGGCGCCTGACTAAGTAATCTTTTTATACAAAGAAAAGTTGCTCTTATCAAGGGGACACCTGGAAACGCATAGATGAAACAGAGAAAAAAATTCCGTACGTGAATACTAGTCAGAGAGCAACCAACATCACTCTTACCTTCAGTAACACTCATAAAACTGTAGCGTGTATTGATGGACCCATGGATCGCGTGAACTCGTCTGCAGTCTGATATGATAAATGTCTCAATTTGTTTCCCTGGTCGAGTGACCGACGAAGAAAAAAACGCTTAGATATTTGACGGGTCTCCGCTACATATTACATCGGACACTCGCCTCCGTCGATGCTGCCATTATGCACTGTCGAACAATGATTGTGTTTGGATGGAAAGAGCGATAGAAATAGCTTATATTCAGCCTGGAAAAAATTAAGGACAGTATAATTCTGGGAACAGGAAAATGTTTTTACGTAGATACCACTTACGGCGAATGCATAAAAATCAAGGAGAGACGTGCTAGACAGTTTTTGGCGAGTTTAGGTGTGAGAGAGGGAGATAGAACAATGGTCGACACTACTTACATTCTCAACCTAAGAAATTTCCGGATAACCTAGACTATGTTACTGACTCACAAGCAGGGTGAGATAAGCACTTTCCATCAAGATGTATTCTGTACGCTTAATACGTATCATGGTAAGAACGTTACTAGGCGCATTGGAAATATCAAATGAATGGCCGAGTACATGTGTTGGAGCTTGTTGAGCAGTGAATACTTACAGCAGAGCTACTCATATTGCAGCTAGAATAACGCTCGTCACTACTGAAGAGAAATTACCTGACCATCGATAAGGTATTTGTTGTGACACTAGTTATATAAACCCAGGTTCCTTCTATACAATTCAATTGTATGTCCCATATTACTCTTTTTAACATAGGTTGTCATAATTCATCAGTTAACATATATATTCTATTTATCAAAAGACTGTATACAGTGATCATTCGATTGTGTCTCTCTCCTTCATGATATATTATATCATTAGTAAATCGTCGTCAGTCCGTTACTGTAATCGTAATCAAGTTATTATCATTTATTAAATATCAAATGTTTGTATACTCAAATGAACTGAGAATTAAGTATTACTGATTTCGAGCAATCTAAAATATATTACTATACTCAGCTTATATTAATAATATATATATACTATATATTATAACTTATATATTATTAGATGCATTATATGAATGATATATTACTATAAATGATATTATATACTAGGGACTTTTGATATAATTATAATATATATAATATTATTAATAATTACAGTATATATATTATTATATAGTATATATATATATATATATCTATATATATATATATATATATATACTATATATTATATATATAATATATATATTATATAATATATATATATACTATTATATAATATAATATATTATATATATATATATATATATATATATATTATATCCAATAATTGTGATAGATCCTCTGAAAACGGTAAAAATCATAAAAATTTTACAAATCTGTGTTACACATAATATCTCACAAATGCGATGTGATATGCAAAAACTGATTACATTTTTGGAATCAGCACATCAATATTCCTTTGGTCTCCCAGCTGGTCGGTTCCCAACAAAACTTATATACAAAGTAATAAAAAAAAGTAAATACTATTTCTTACCTATAGCAAACCATTCACATATTAAAAGAAATTAAATGAAAATTGATAAAAATTAATTGTCTTATGTAGCATAAATTAAACTATGCGATTTTAAGTGATAGTAATCTCGCTCTAGATTAAATGCGATAAACCTATTTCTTGTGGCTTCATAAATATTTCCTCCTGTTCTAAATATTCTTTCACTTTCGACTGATGATGGTGGAGCTGAAAGGTATTTTATTGCTAGTTTTTTCAAATTCATAAAACTATTTCCAGTGTTTTTCCACCAATTGAAGGAAATATCTTTGTCTTCACTGGTCAAAGTAGGCAAGCTTATATATTTGTTTATTTCTTGATGTAATCCTGTATGTAGTCTTTTACTTTTATGTACAATAATCACATCATCAGAAGAATGGGACTTTCTTTTTTCACTCTCACTTTCTTTTCTGTATGACGATTTTGATGCCACAATTTCTTAAAACAATTCCAATAAAGATGTGAAATGGAACTTCAAGCTTCACTTTCTCCACTACGTGAATCATCGTCTGTCAGCAGAAGAATCAGGAGCTAAATTTCATTGCATTTTTCCCCATGCCTCAATGACCATATTTTTTACTGATTCATCTGATTCATGTTGAAAAATTAGGTTGAATCGCAGATCTAAGAAAGTGCTTTAACAACACAAAGATCTTATCACATAGAAACTAGAAAGTCTTTTTTCTCCTGATTTCTTAAGCTCTTCAACGGAGTGTAATTATTCCACTGAAGCTTTTGCTTTTTAATTGCCTTATTTAAAATAGATTTAATGCTAAAATGGAAGGGATCACTTGGCCGACTGTTACTACTGTTACTTCACGTTTAATGCTTGTTTTAGTGATGTTGTCAAATGGCTCAAGTAATGGAATAATATTTTGCCACTGAAAATCAGTCAACCTATCTGGATAGGGAACTTTTTGTTCAACAATCTTTTAAGCATATAATAAGTTCTGTTCCAGCGTGTAGAAACGTCTTGAATTAATTTGCTGTTTGACATTCAGCTGCATCTGTAAAGTTTTAAGCTTTGCAGCTGCCGTTGCTGAATGGTGAAAATGAGAGGATATGCTTCTGCAAGTAAATAAAATATCTTTAACAGACTTCTGACATAATATTGAATCGTGAATGCATAGTTGCAACCTGTGAATAAAACATGAAAAATTGATCGCAAAGCCACTCTCCATTATACGCAGCTACCATGTTTGGTCCATTATCCCGTATCCCTAAATGAATTCTATTTTTTAGAATATTGAAAAATGTCAAAGGCCCTTATAGGATCTGACAAATGACAAAGATTTTCGCCATATTGGCTTCAAAATTTGGCTATATTTTTATTTTTTTGGGAAAAATAGTTTCTAAAATTTCAATTTTAAATTGAAATAACTTTCCCTTATGGTGACGTAATTTATTGTTTTTAAAGCTCAATATTCGGCCCGAATAGTTCGGCAAAAGCCGAATACCGATATTCGCGTTATTTGGCCGAATAGGCCGATACGAATACTTACCGAATATTCGGACATCCCTAATTATATATATATATAATATATAAATATAATATATATTATATATAATATAATATATATATATATATATATATAAATATATATATTTAAATATTAATCAATAATATATATATATATATATACTATATATATATATAATATATATATATATATATATAGTATATATATATATATATATATATATATTACTATATATAATAATATATAATATATATATTATATATAATATATAAATTATATATTATTATATATTATAATATAATATATTTAATATATATAATATATATATATATATATATTATATTATTAATTATATATATATATATATATATATATATATATATATATATATATTATATATATATATATATAATATACTATATATATATATATATATATATAAATATATATATAATATAATCTATTAGGGTTGTACCGAAGCTGAAAAGTTTTCAGTCCGGCCGGAACCGAATTAGCCGGAATCACAAAAACCAATTCGGCCGGAAAGTTTCTTATGAACTTTCATTTAACTATAAAGAATGTAAAAAAAAATATTTTTAATTAACTTTCAACATAAAATCTTATATTTAGTACAACGCACTTCATGAACATATGGAAAATCATCATTGAAGAGAATATCTGGAAGTCCAAAAATTTTAATAGTAAAGGGAGAGTCTTGTTTTTCTAGAACAAGGGAAACCACAAAAGAGCAAATAGATTCAAGCGTGATAGTGCGTTTTGAGGGAGAGTTTCTCCCAAAGCAGATTTGGCAGTATCAGATGACCCCAAATCACAGAAAAAAATAATGAATTTTATCGCAATGAGTAACCAGCTATTCACAGTCACAGAAGAGAAGGGATTCATAGAACTTATTGCCCATTTCAACCAAAATATCTTATTCCTATTGAAAATATATTTTTGTAGAGAAAATGTTACCAAATTCGTACAGGAAATTGTAAGATCAGCAGTATTCGAGAAGTTATCTAAAGCCGCGGATCAGATATCATTTACTACAGATATATAGAGAGTTAAATAATTCAAACGACTCATTTAATCTATAACTGCACTCTGGCTTACCAGCGAGTTGAAAAAAATGGACTGATGTCTCCCTTGCAAAGTATTTCCCAGGTTCCTCATTCTGGAATAAAATCACTGAGTTTTGAAATTACGATGAATAATTGGGAATATATAACATGAAACTTGGGACTGATTTAGCAGGATATACAAGTTTTTTCTTGTTTTATTCATTAAACTTCAATTTATTAAAGATTCCTTATTTCTAAAAGAACAGTGTGATTTAATAAAGAAATGTAGGAAAATTTGTACACATTTCAATCATTCAGTTTTTAAAGCTGAAATTGAACTTAAAAGACAAAGAGACCTGGATCCACATCTTGCAAGCCACTTATGCCAATTCAGATGTTAATACCAGTGGAAATAGCACATATTTGATTCTGGAAAGAATTGAATGTTTTGAAAGACCTCTACAAGTTTATTATAGAACAATCAATCATTTTAAGCTTTGACTGCTAATAAATGGCAATTACTTGAAAAAATTCTAAGAGTTTTTTGCAACCATTTCTCATGTTTACGGAAACTATAAGGCAAAATCAAATATATCATCCAATTATCCTACATATTTGAGCTCTCCAGCATATCTCTCAAACTCTGAGGATGACAGCAAAGAAAAAAGAAGAGCTGAAGAAGGCATTAGAGTTTTTAGATTTATGATAAAAAGGAAGGAAAGGAACAATAGATATATATCAAAACAAGATAATTGTTTTAAATACTGTAGTACACCCAAGATACTAACTGACTTTATTTTCTAATGAAATAAGAGAATTGAGTAGAAAATAGATGCTTGAAGAAATATGCAAATAATTGAAGGTAGAAAGCGATAATAGTAGTAGCAGTACAGAAGAAGGTTCAGGCGATGAGTCATTTTCAGAAACGAGCATTATCTACAATAAACTTAGATTTGCCAAGTACCTCAAAATCATCAGGAGCATTAAGAAAAATTACTGCAAAGTTACTTAGTTTTTATAAGTTTGAAGAAAGTGAAAGTGACAGCGAGTCAGTTAGTGTAAAAAGAAAAAAAGAAAAATCAGTGGCTCTTCAAAATGTGAAATTCTTAAAGAAATTGAAATTTTTTTTACCAGAAAAATCAATTTCTAATCTGGCAAAAGAATTCCTTAATAGGTGGAAAGTAAGCTAAGGTAAATTCCCCAAACATAGCAGTACTAGCAATATTTTCAAAAGTGTTTAAAGAAAGTTAACTTTATATATATATATAATATATTATATATATATATATATATAATATATTAATATATATATATTTATATTATATATATATATATATATATATATATATATATTATATATATATATATTAATATTATATTATTATATATATATCCTATAAATATATATATCATATATATATATATATATATATATATAAATATTAATATATATATATATATTATATATATATAATATATTATATATATTATATATATATATATTAATGTATTTATTTTTTATTACAGTTAACGTTTAAAAAAATTTGCCTATTATAACCAGATACGGTATACTATATAATATTATTAATATATATATATATATAAATATATATATTATATTATTATATATATATATATATATATATATATATATATATATATATATCTATATATTATATATATATTATATTAGTATAATTAATATATTATATATATAATATATATCTATAATATATATATATATATATATATAGTATATATATATATATATATATATATTATATTATATAATTTTAGGCAATTAAATTTGAATTTAATGTGAATATCTTATAATCCTATATTTTGAGGTATTTTAGTAAACTTTTTTTAAATAATACTGTAGGTATGTGAAATACACTTTCTGAATAAAACAAGTTTCTTTATTATATTTTGTAAAAGATGGGGCTATGGGTTATAAAAAAATAAATCTTCTTCCGCAATTTTCTCCAGAGTAAATTAGTAATCCGGTTCCGGCCGGAATTTTTCAAAATTCCGGCCGCAACTGGAACCGAAAAAATTCAAATTCGGCCGGACCGGGAAATTCCGTACATCCTCCAATATATATATATCTATTATTTATATATATATATAAATATATATTTATATATTATATATATAATTATATATATATATATATATATTAATATAATATATATATATATATATATATATATATATCTATTATTATATTATATATATATATATATATATATATATAGTTATTATATATATTATAATATATATATATATATATATATATATATATATATATAGTATATATATATAGTCGATATATTCTCACGATGTTTTACTTAGATTGATAATTGTGGGTTGGTGTCAGACAAGTTTGAAGTGATGACCTTTTTGAAAAAAAAAAATTGAAATTTTTAATTAAATTGAAACTGAAGAATTTTCCAATTTTATTTTTATTTAGTTTCAAGGGCAAAATGATTATATCTTTTTGACCACACCTTTTTTAGAACTTTCGTGAAAAAATTATTGAAATATCTTAAAAAATAAAGGTTTTTTTATATGGTTTTCAGTGGAAGTAGTGAAAATTCAGAACTTGCCCCCTCCCCCCCACATAAATTCCAAACCACATGCAATTCAGGGATGCACAGACTTTTCAGAATCACGATCGACGTTCGGTTACCGTATCCTTTCGCGATCGACAGGTATATTATACATGGGCGTAGGCAGGGGGGGCACTTGTCCCCCCTAAATCTTGGCGAAACAAAAAATGAACTTATATGTTTGCCAGACGACGTTTTTAAGGGTTTATTAGTAGAAAAACTGAAAAGGATATATCAATCGATAGATAATGAAGGAGTAATTACTGATTACAAACGTATTATAAACATGCATTTTTTCTATAGTTTTAATGTTTTCGTTTTCACATTGACTTGAAGTCAACTAGCTGTGTGCTTTTTATACAGCTAGCTTCTTCTGACAGTATTCTCTGCTAAAACTCTCATATGTCGAAAGCATTTGGCGGCCGCCAAAGCTGCTGTATATATATATATATATATATATATATATATACTATAATAGAAATCTGCCTATATATATATATATATTATATTATATATATTTATATATATAGTATATAATATATAATATATAATATATATCAACTCAACCTTTGTCCGCCCCTAACGATTTGTAAGGATATTGCGTATTATTATATATATATATATATATATAATATTATATAGTATATATTATATAAATATATATATATAATATGATATATATAATATATATATTTATATTTATATACTATACTAGTATTAATGTAATATATATATATATAATATATATAATATATATAATATATATATATATATATATATATCTAATATATATATATATAATAATATATATATATATATTATATATAATATATATATATATATTATATATATATATATATTATATAGTATATATAACTATAATAATATAATAATATTATATATATATATATATTATATACACTATATTATAATTTGCTAACATACCTGCACTAATTGTTTGACTAAATTTTAGTTTAATAATTTTTTTATAAATCACATTTTTACTTTAGTAGTTTTTCAGGCTTTCGACAGGCGTTTCAATGACATTGCATTTCAATACAAAGCTTATTAAAGTTTGGCACATAATCACTTAGACACAGCCTGATAGCAGCAGATAAGTGATCATCTGTGAGGCGAGTTCTATATTTCGATTTTATTAATTTCATTTGTGAAAAAGCCGATTCACATAGATATGTAGATCCAAAATATGCAGTGAGACGCAAAGAAATGGTTTTTAAGCACGGAGATTTTTCTTCTGGAATTAGTTTCCAAAAAAGTTCATCGTGCGTTGCTCTTGATTTTAGCGAAATATCTGACTGTATTGTTATAATTTCTGATTCCAAAGTGGAAGGATCTAAATTAAATTTGCTGGCAATTTCGGAAGCAACGGCTACGATATTGCATTCTCTAAAAGGGTAACACATGAAAGAGAAAATTAGCTCAAAGCTTTTTACATCTGTGAATCGTGTTTCAAATTCTTGTATAAGAGTTTCCAACTCACAACAGTAAGTAACAAAATCATATTCACTTTGACACTTTATTTGCTTCTGTAAATATGGAAAGTTCTTTAAATCTCTTCTTTCCTGCTGAGCTGCAGGGAGCCTTAGTTTTGCTTTGAAAGCATTTAAGGAACCTACTAAATCAATAATATTTTTCCCTTTATCTTGCAGGTTAATGTTGAAAGTATTATAATGACCAGTCAGAACAACCTCCCGATCAGTGAAAGGTTTTTTTATGTTTTACCAAAACATAACAAATGCGAAATGATGCGTTGGTTGTTGATTTTGATGGTGTAATAGGCTTGGTAAAAAGTTGTTGCTGCTATCCTAACTCCGCTTTTAGCTCTTTAACTTTAATCTTCCTTATTTCATTTTTTAAAGGATAGTCACGTAGATAAGACTTATGTAGGCTTGAAAGTGTCTTTCCAAATTGCCGTTTTTTGGGAATAGCAACAGAAGCACGACAAATCAGGCATAAGCATTTATTGCGAAACATGGTAAAGAAACAACCCACTAATCATGAAAATTATAAGATTTTGATTTCTTTACATTCACTCATTTTTGATTAAATTATAACGCCAGCAGCATGTGTATTATGAAATATCACAACTAAACTCACTACAACCATGTGATACCACCAACTTGACAATACTTAAAGTCACAGAGTCACTGTCAGAGACTTGGAGTCAAGGTTGCCATTACTCATTAATTCGTCAAGAAAAAGAAAAGTCTGGAATTTTTTTATTTTATTTTGACCAAAAATTTATATATATATTATATATAATCTATATATAATATATATATAATATATATATATATATATTATATATATATATATATATATTATATATATATATATATATATATATAAAGATATTGTTATCCCCTGGGCGACGCAAATTAAATGATTTATCAAGATAAAATACTTTTATTTATACACTTGCACTGTTATATATGAATACAGAGATAATATAAATTTTTTCACAATTAATAAGCTTAAGTTTTGTGTATGAGAATAGGGCTTTGTTCCCTCATAGGGTCTAAAGAAAATCAGGAACTGTGAGCGAATGGAGATATGCTATGATTACACTTTGTATTCTGCAACCTGTGTAAAATGGAGGAACAGGAGTAAATTATTTAGATGCAGTGCGAGAATTTTTTAAGTGTGTAAGATTTGTTTAAAATATGAATTAGTAAATGTCGTTCTATGTATGGAAACTCCTAGCTAAAGTATTGTAATTTTGGGGTTTTTTATCAAAAGGACTCAATGTTTTTCGTATTGTCGCGTATTTTGTATAGGGAATTATGAGTTTAAGGAATGTAATGTTGATTGCAGGTGATTATGTTTATCTCCTATGCTATCGTGAATGAGAAAAAAGTGTATCATCTTTAAATCCTGTTGTGGTTGTGTGTACGTAAAGTACAAAGTTTTAGTCTGCACCAAATAGTGTTATTGCAATTGGAGCATGAATTTTGTAAAACCGGATTTGAAGGCGGATTATAAATCTTTAGCTTTAAGTGCGTGTTTGCAGAGTTATAAGGTTAGATTTAGTAGTTTGTATGGAATTAGGTATATATTTTTTAAGTAATTGTGTGTTTTTGGGTATGGGTAATATATTTATGTAACTTTTTAAAATTTGTATTTTGGCATTTAGATGTTTGTTGTTTTTGGCGAGTTTGAATGCTTTGTAAATTATAGGTTGAGGGTAATTTATTTTTGAACGTGTTGATAATTTTGTTTTTTTCTGTTTCTAAGTATATGTGCCATATTCTGAGAGCTCTAAAAAATAAATTTTTAAAGCGCGTGGCAATTTATGTGGAGTTTCGTGATCTGAATTACCAATGTATGTATGAATCGAAGCAGTTGGTTTCTATGTATTTGTAAGGGAAAGTTTTTTGGACCAGGGTATGAGAATGTCAAGAAATGAGATTATGTTATTGTTAGAAATTTCGACAGTGAACTTGATATCATTATGTATATTGTTAATAAAATTTAAAATATGATTTGTATTATTTTCTTTCGGTATTAAGGCAAAAACGTCGTCTACGTATCTAAACCATGTGATTGAATCGAAAAGGGGGTTGGGGAAAATGATGTATTGTTTTATTAACTCCATGTATATGTTACTTAATGTGGCGGAGAGGGGATCCATGTTAGCTAAGACCTTTTACTTTGTTATAATATTTATCTTTGTGTTTAAAATAAGCCATGTCTAAAATTAATAATTATAAAGACTTGATGATGGGAAATGGTAATGTGAAAGATATATTATGCGTAGTGACATGATTTCACATTACCATTTCCCATCATCAAGTCTCTTATATTATTAATTTTAGAACATGCTTATTTTAAATCACAAAATAGATATTATAAACAAATAAAAGGTCTTAGCATGGGATCCCCCCCTCTCCCCCACATTAAGTAACATACACATGGAGTCAATAGACTATTACATCATTTCCCCAACCCCCTTTTCGATTCAATTCACATGGTTTAGATACGTAGACGACGTTTTTGCCTTAATACCGAAAGAAAAATTATTATTATTTAATTATATAAAAGTTTTCGTGATTTTATTCCGAGTTATAAATTTTTACTTTGTACAATTAATTTCCTTAAAAATAATCTTTGAAAATAATATACAGGCAGAAGAAGAAAGATTGATTACATAGATTTCCCGACGCGTTTTCGTCTCTCTACTTGAGACATCTTCAAAGATTATTTCTTTGTAAGCGAACAAATATTTAAATTTGCAGTGTGATGGTAGGCAATACTAGAAATAATAAAAGTGATGAGAAACAATACAAAAATTTTATGTTAACTTATTGAGTACTGTTATCTATTTAAAATCCTCTCCATAATAACTAACTGACTTTAAACCGATCCGTTATCAATATTGCTGGAAGTGTTAGAAAATATACTATTAGTTGATACATCTGGCCGCTATTACTTAATGGGGAGAGCGGGGGGATCCCATGCTAAGACCTTTTATTTGTTTATAATATTTATTTTGTGATTTAAAATAAGCATGTTCTAAAATTAATAATATAAGAACTTGATGATGGGAAATGTAATGTGAAGATATAGTATGTGCTAGTGACATGAGTTTCTAGAGTTGTAATGTTCATTTATGCGACATTGCGTGAATAGGAAATGCCATCAAAACTGACGATGTTGTAGTGTGGAAAAAATTATGGAGTTTGTTTTTTGAATGAAATAAACAACTAAAAGGTCTTAGCATGGGATCCCCCCTCTCCCCCACATTAAGTAACATTATACATGGCAGTTAATAAACAATACATCATTTTCCCCAACCCCCTTTTCGATTCAATCACATGGTTTTAGATACGTAGACGACGTTTTTGCCTTAATACCGAAAGAAAACTATATATATCCACTTTTACAATTTTTATTAACAAAATATTTATGGTATCAAGTTCACTGTCAAAAACTCTATCCTAAAATAATCTCATTTCTTGACATTCTCATATCCTGGTCCCAAAACAACTTTCCCACTTACCAAATACATAGAAAACCAACTGCTTCAGATTCATACATACATTGGTATTCAGATCACGAAACATCCACCAAAATTGCCACCCTTTAAAATTTATTTTTAAGAGCTCTCAGAATATGCGACACCATATACTTAGAAACAGAAAAAAACAAAATTATCAACACCTTCAAAAAACTAAATTACCCTCAACCTATAATTTACAAAGCATTCAAACTAGCCAAAAACAAACATCTAAATCCAAATACAAATTCAAAAAGTTACATAAATATATTACCCATACCCAACGTAAACACACAATTACTTAAAAATATATATACCTAATTCCATACAAACTACTAAATCTAACCTTATAACTCTCAAACACGCACTTAAACCTAAAGATTTATATCCCATTCAAAATTCCGGTATTTACAAAATTCCATGCCTCAATTGCAATAAACACTATTTTGGTGAGACTAACAACTTTATATTACGTACCACACAACACAAACAGGATTTAAAAGATGATACACTTTCTTCCTCATTAACGATACATAGGAGAAAACATAATCACTCAATCAACATTACATCCTCTAAACTCATAATTCCCATACAAAATACCACAATACGAAAAACCATTGAGTCCTTTTTGATAAAAAACACCCAAAATTACAATACTTTAGCTGGAGTTCCATACATAGACGACATTACTAATTCATATTTAAACAAATCTTACAAACTTAAAAATTACCTCCAACTCATCTAAATAATTACTCTGTTCCTCCCAATTTTACCCCAGGTTGCCAGAATACAGAGCTGTAATCATAGCAATATCTCATTCCGCTCACCAGTTCCAGACAATATTGCCTCACGGGTAAATTCTCAAATCTCGTTACATTTATAACATAACCATCAATGAGAAATGTTCATAGCAATATAATTATTGTGTATAAAATAAAAGTATTTATTTGATTTTAGTTTTGTATCGCATCCACGTGATAAACAATACCTATAAATATAGACCTGTGTAAAATACAAATAAATAATCTATATATATATATATATATATATATATATATATATAATATATATAGATGATATATATATATATATATATATATATATTATATCTTTTATAATAGTAAATATATTTAAGATATTTATAATATTTTTTATATAAATAATAATAATATATCTTTTTCTTATTTTTGGCGAGCGTTGGGAAGTCCGGGTGCCACGCGATCGACTGCGCAAGTGTTCGCGATCGACCAGTCGATCGCGATCGACGCTTTGTGCACCCCTGGTCTATTGAAACGAAATAAACAGAAATACATAGAATAATAGTTCCTCTTTAAATAAAAAGTTCTCCTTTCATTGATAGTAAATGTAATTACGAGTACAGACTCCCCTTAAATTGCGATCATGCAATATTTACCATCTAAAATACAAGGAACGAGGGATAGGAGACAGGCTGGACACCTGGTGATGTCGCCTGACGCGGAGCTCAGTTGCTTAAAACTGCTTCTGAATCAACTTTTTTGCGCGGTTGACGCGATGGCTCAGTGGTAAAGTATCGGGTATATTTCCTCATTCGCAACATAGCGCGTTCGGTTCAATCCCAGAGAAGGCAGTATTTCTTTACCTTCCCATTATATGTTCTTTGTTTGTTTACGCGACGGACCCCTCACTATGGCATCTCAGCAGTGTGGGGTTCATCCCTTGGCCAAGGTGGTTCACAACCATAAGCACTTACAAAACCCCGCCATTCACTCCTATTATGCACCATTCTTCTCGCCTCTGCCAAACTCACATTTTTTCCTCCAGGCATTCCTTTACTGACTCAATACACTTTTTCTTTGGTTTTCCAGACGGTCAATTCCAAACACACACACCACCACTATACATCCGCTTAACCAACCGACTGTCATCCAACCTTTCCACATGACCAAACCATTTCAACGTATTTTCATTTATTCTTTCATTTATCCCTTTCTTCACACCAAACAACTCTCTAATACGTTCATTCCTTATTTTATCAATTCTTCTTACACCTAACACGCCCCTAAGATTATCCATCTGAACACATTGTACTTTAGATCTATACCTCTTAAACCAGCCCATAGTCTCACTACTATACATTAACATTGGAAACAACATACCCTCATGCAAAGCCATAGCACACTCACCAGCCACCTTCCTGCCATTCACAGCTTTCCTATTACACTCTGCATCATTCGTTCCCTTTTCATCCAATATATATATAGGCCTATATCCTAAATATTTAAACTCAGACACTTGTTCCAGCTGCTCACAATTTCACACCGAGGACTGTCCTCACTCACAACGATAACCTTACTATTATCTACGTTTACTTTCAAACCCCTCCTTTTACACACCCTGCTAAATCTCTCTACCAATCCTCTCAAACTCGCCTTTTTAATTCCTGTTTTCATTGGTGGTAGTTTGAAAAAGTATTATCCGTTTTAGAAAGGTCATCTTTTGAAAGCACACAAAACCTTCCAGTTGGGGTTGTAAGATTCACTTTACATAGAACATCTATGATAGATACCCATAATACATCAGGCTTTCGTGAATAAGCAAATGAAAGAGAAGGACCAGATGGTTCAAGATACGTTACATAAATTTCATCAAGTTCTTGATTTTTCTCCAAAACATAAGCTAACTACCATTTGTTATTGTACACTACAGTAAAATATCCAAATATATCATCTATGTGAAATTTTTGCGGTGATAGTGTCACAATTTCGGTGTAATATTCAGTAGCCTCTGAAAACAATTTGATATGTATTAGGTGTGAGAAAAATTGATAAAATTAGGAATGAACGTGTTAGCGAGTTGTGTGGTGTGAAGAAAGGCGTAAATGAGAGAATAAACGAGTGTATTAAGATGGTTTGGTCATATAGAAAGGTTAGATGGTATTCGGTTGGTTAAGCGGATGTATAGTGGTGAGTGTGCTGGGAATCGACCAGCTCAGAAACCGAAGAAAAAGTGGATTGAATCAGCAAAGGAATGTATGCAGGAAAGGAACGGGAGTTTGGCAGAGGCGAGAAGAAAGGTGCATAATAGGAGGAATGGAGGGGGTTTTGTGATAAGGGTATGGTTGTAGGGCTGGCCTTAGAGATAAACCCTATATTGATGAGATACCACAGTGAGGGTCCGTCGCGGTCTTGCGAAGCCCTAGGATATTTTTTTTTGGTGCGACGGTCTCTCACTTAAAAGGATGGTAGGAGGGCTTTCCTTTCAAATTACGCAATGATCTCCAATTAACTTTTCTGCTTCCGGTGTATGTTGCGCAACTCATTCCCTATCAGGGGAGAGAAAAAAAAGAAGAAAGAAATATATACGTACCAATGAAATCCTTCGATCTCCAAACCAAAATACCCAAATTTTGTTTGCAGGTGGAATGGACATACCACAATCTGAACAATCAATGACTATACCTAAAATTATGACATTAAAATAAATGTTTGCAAATAATGAAGAACAATAAAGTTTCCAATTTCCCCTACCATGGAAACAAAGTCAGAACTACCGACATTCCACGGTCAAATTTTCATTTAAATCATGAAACACAAATGATTAAATGATAATTTATCAAGAAGTCCTTTTAAAAAATCTGGGTAACAAAAACAACTAAATATTTTAAAAATTTTGATAGATTTTATGTGTAAAAATCAATTTATCCAAAAACTTTTTAAATTTCAATTAACCATTCATTTAATTATTACAGAGAACAGATATGCTCAACAATATTTTACCAAACAAAGAATAAAAACATTAAATAATTAGTTACTAAAGATGATACATGTTTTCAACTACCATAAGAAGGAGGAGGAGGAGGTACTTTATTCATTGTTTAGAGTTTCAAAATATTAAAATTTCTTTCACTTTTGAATATATGATGCTTTTGAAATACAGTTCTGATTTTCCTCTTTCATAAACTACAAGGGTGGATCTGAAATCCTACACAGAGGATGCAAAAATGTAGTTAATTTCTCCTTTATTTGGGAATTTCCTTCAAATGTTGAACCTATTCACATCCTCTACATATAATGTTTGATAGAAGAGCATAGTTCTTACATTCAAATATTCTTTTATGTTCACTGCCATGAGTACCTTCATTTTGCTCCAAACATTTTTTTTGTCCTAAATGTATTTTTTATTCTCTATCAATCAGGGTTGTGGATCGGGGAGTCGGTTTTTTATGGGGCGGGGGAAAAGGTCGTGTTTTAAAATTTTTTTGAAAAAAAAGGGGGAAAGGGGGGTGGAAAGTCCCGGAAGGTCGATCGGTAATTTGAAAGAAGCGGTGGAGTCCGAAGTCGAGTCGGTAATTTTCAAAGAAGTCGAGTCGAAGTCTGGAGTCCGGGTCGTAACTTTCAAGCGATAGTAGAGTATGGCAGTTAAAAAAAATTTGAGCTGGACCAAGTTGTGAATGTGTTTCTGTAAGGTTACTTCAATCGTTCATCAAGTTCACTGGACTTGCGACTTCCATATTCTCAAATGGCAATTGAAACTTCGAAGTTTATAACCTGCACATTATGTTTTCAAATTTGAACATATATCTAATAAATTCACCCTTAAACCTTCAACCTTATACCCATCTATATTTAAGATGCCCTGAAGAAAATAAAAGACTCCATTGTACGAAGAGAAATTTCTTCATTGACAATGATATTCTACTAGCTGTTATTTATGCCTATACTACAGGCGTAAGCCTAACTGCAAAGATCAACAAAACAAAAAGCTTAATCTGCACTTATGGCAACGTAGTCATTGTATTAATGCGGTTTGCAGGAAGTTCCAAGAGAAAAGAAAACATCTGAACATATTGTAAGTGTAAGTAACAGCTATCCCCATTTACTACCCTTCTCAAGTCAGTTTAGAAAGCTCAGAAGATGAGATGAAAAAGCTTTAGATATTGAAAGCTGCAATTGCTGTTACTTATCTACCTCCAAAGCAAGTTAGCGTGAAACGGGCTTTTTCTGCTACTTCAGCATTTAAAAATCAACCTTTTGAACATTTCCAACCTTATTGTGTAGCCCAATTTAAAGTATAAAGTATAATATATATAAATATATATAGATATATATATATAATATAATATATATATATAGATATATATGATATATATATATATATATATTATATATATATAATATATATAATATATATTATAATATAAAAATATATATATATATAATATTATATAATATATATACTATATATATATATATATATATATATAATATATATATATCATACTATATATATTATATATTGATATGATATATATACATATAATATATAAAACGTTAACTTCAAAAAAATATTTCTCTCCTCTGAAAAGGCTCGAAACATACTTTTTCAATTCTACAGGAGAAGAAAGCCCTACACAGAACTAGCTTTAATTAAAGTGCTCATCATAGGCTTGCATAAAACACCAAGTGTTACTCGCTGAAACTCTCTGTATGAGAATTAAAATTAAGAAATTTTTATTGAAGATAAAGTGATAGCTTTTATTTTTATTTCAAATTACTATTAATGTTAACATTACTGTCAATGTATATTTGCTTCGGGCTGAGCCAATTTTCACCCCCCCCTAAAAAAGAACATAAAATTCTTTATATTTCAGCTATTTTATAGAAAAGAAACAAACTAGTAGCATTTTCTGACCACTAAAACGTACGTTTTCGAGTGTTTTCTTTAGTCGAAAACATTCTTCAGATTTTCATTTTTTTCAAAACCTATGTTTTTGACATTGCTCCTTTCAAACTTTTACAATTTATTTCGAAATGATTATACTTGAAATATACGTTGATGGGTCCATTACCTACAAAATGCCACGAAATAGTTTTTTTGATTTTTTAAATTTTGTGCTCAGCCAATGTCAAAATTCAAAACCCACTCATTTTGGTTTTTAAAGAAAAAATTGTGATAACTTTTTTTCTGCTCATGCGATCAGATGAAATTGTCAGAGCATATGCAGTCTTGGGGAGATGTACAATTTTTACTTAGATAATTTTTTGTATATGCAGTAGTTTTGGATTGTTCTTGGAACAAAGTTTCAAAAGCTTTTCTTTTGGAAATTTTGGAAATTTTTTTTTTCAGTATACAAAACAATTATCTAAGTAAAAGATGTATCTTGCCGCTATACAAGCCCTGAAAATTGATGTTGATCGGACAATTACACAAAAAAAGCATATCAAGATTCACATTGCCATAAAAAGTTTTTTTTTTTTGTGGAAAAAGTGATATTTTTTAATTTTTTTTTATAAGCAAGCCTAACAGAAAATTCGGAGCTTATATAGTCCGGCGAGATGCATCTTTTTACTTAAAATAATTGTCTTCTAATCAAAAGAAATTTTCAAATTTACAAAAAAAATGTTGTTGAAAATTAGTTTTTGCGGCGAAAATTCTACCAGACATTTCTAAAGACAGCAGCAGAAAGAAACGAATAGCTGTTTAATTTCTTATGGTGAAAATGAACAACTGCTAGGAGGTCCTGTAGCAGACACAAGCACTGGTGAAGAACAAGCCCTGGCTGTTTATGAGTGTCTCGAGGAATGGGGTGTCTCCCATACTATCAAGGCAAAGTGTTTCGACACCACTGCATCAAAAACAGGAAGGCTCAAAGGGCTTGTACAATTTAGAAAACATCTTGGTAGAGAGCTGCTTGACCTAGGCGCCGCACCATATCTTGAATCAAATGTGAAGAGTGTCTTTCGAATGCTAAGTTCGGATCAACAACTGCGCCTCAACCCGATATATTCAAGAGACTTCAAAATGCATGAAGCTCAACAAAAAACAATATGACTCGGGTATCATCACGAAATTGTGAAAAGACATCTAACTTCTGAAGTAACTCCAACATAACGCCGCGATTGTAACACTAACATCCGGAGATCACAACCCAGAGCACGATTACAAAAAAGCCTCCTACAATTGTATTCTTGGTGTTTATAGGAGCATATGAATAGAAACGAAATGGAAGTTAAATCCCAGGTGCATCAATCATGCCAGGTGGATGGCCAAGGCCATCTATTGTATGTCTGAAGATATTTCTATTTCGCGGACAATTCAAACTGAGTCATGAAGAACAACGTGCCTTAGAAGCCGTCTGTATTTTTCTCGTTAGAGTGTATTGCAACTTAGGTTCAATGCCACAAAGCACTCTTGGCTCCCAAGCAAGAACTTTGACCTCTTGCGAAGTTTTTGTTGGACTATGGGAAGATTGACAAAGATATCTCTGAGAGAGCTCTGGTGAAATTCCCAAACCATTTGTGGTATTTCAATGCAGAATTGGTAGCCCTCGTGTTCTTTGATCACTCAATTTCATACGAAGAAAAATCGGAAATGGCGAACAAAGTCCTAAATGACACCGAGACCGAGACAGAAAATCCAAGAATTGTAAACCCAAACTTCGAAGACACCAGCTGGAAGAACTGGTTAATGCTGGGTTATCTTGTTTAATTAACAAAGGGGACCATGAATTTTTTTGAGCGTTGCCAGATTAACGCAGATTTTCTTAGAGAACCCCCCCAGTAGCTGTCCTGAAAATATACATTTTAAGAAAAATTGGGGATTGTGAAGTCACTAAAGGTGGTTAATGATGTGGCAGAACGTAGGAGTGAATTAATGAACAAGACTTTAATAACCTCCTCACTAAGATGAGGAGCAGAAACCAATATAGTTTACAGGTAGTACACAAATGCCAAAAGCTGTATCCT
>JABUQX010029971.1:35000-45310 GCA_015478945.1 Trachelipus rathkii
AAGCTTCTAAGAGGATAGTTTTTCTGGCATTTTCAAATTTTCTTTCAAATTTGCTTGCTCTGTAGTGGAGCATTGTTCGGCCTTGTATGGAGTTTTGCTTCGCACATCTGTGATGATTTCACTCACAAAGCCCATTTTGAAAGGGTGGAATTAAATGCCTTTTTTTTTTTGCTTTATTAGTTCTCCTATTCTCACTGAATTTCTAGAATCTCTTTCATGCAGTCGAACTGTTGCATCGGTCTCCTAATAATATCCCTATTACAAAAGACCCTGTTCTTCCCAACTCCCTGATTGTATTACCTCTTCCCCTGAGGAGAAATTGTGCACTCCATCAATCTGTACAGTCTCATTCTTCCTCTCCAACTCTCTGACTCCCAGACCTAATAGCTATACTCATAATTTACATGTATAGTACTAGTAAAGTTTGGAGCACACTTTCTTCTTCTACTATTCCCACATTCTATGACTTAAACCATTTCAAAGGCAGAGTATCAGCTATGTCAACCCTTCCTTGATTTGTCAAATTTTGGCTTCGACTTCCTAACCCTGATATCATTTGGCCCTTGGCCTTTCCCATCAGAGGAGATATAAAAAAAAAATATTCATATCCAAAAAAATTAATCAAACCGTACAAGGCACAATTTTATTAGTATAAGATGCATTATTTAAATATATCTTCAACAGCCACATTTTATAAGTGTGGATGTGGATGTAAATTTTATTATAGGTGTTACACAGATGTTGAGGAAAAACATTGTTTTATATATAAAGGAAGAAAAATACCTGGCCAAATTCTACTTCCTGGAATTTTACCCCACACAAGGCTTCCAACTTCAAATTTCTGGTGATTACAAATCAAGTCATCTGAAATTACCTGTGAACAGTAAACTTTATCAAATTTTGAAGTCAATTGCCAATTGTCTTTTTTTAAAAAAAATGGAAATAAGATCGGACTTAAATTTGTGGTTATTGCAAATAAAAAGTTATATATACTATATAATATAGTTAATAATATATATATATATAATATAGATATAGTTAATATAATATATATTATAATATATATATACTATAATGTTATAATATATATAATATAGGTATATATACATATATATTATATATGATAATATATATAGTATTAATAAATTATATATCAGTATATATTATATTAATATTATATATATAGTATATATATATAATATATATATATACATATATATATGTATATATATATATATATATATTATATATATATATATATAATATATATAATATATATTATATAATCTATAATATGATATATATATATTCTTTATATAATTATAAATTATAATATATATATAATAAACACCTTTTAGGACTTTATCCCCTTTACAGAGGGTAACATGGGGGCGAACAACAGGAAATCGAACTTTACGGCCGGCTATCCCAAACCAGCGCCACCAACATGTTCGTAGTCGATTTTAATTCTTGCCCAGGTAGAATAAACATCCAACGAGCTATGCGGAGCGATTTTTAACCAGCTCCTCTCATAGAGAGTTTGGCGACTCGCTCTGTGCCACTAGGCGTTCCATCGATATATCACATACCGTATATAGTATATATATATATATATAAATATATATATATATTATATGATATAATATATATACTATATATATATTATATATAATATATAATATATATATTATAATATAATTTATACTATTCACTAGAATCTCATACTAATCAGCAAATCTCTAAGTATCTGGCAATCCAGTAAGATAGTATACTAACACATTATAAGTAAGTAACAGGTAAACATGTTACAAACAAATAGAAACATAAAAAATGTCCGCAAGTTGTAATGTAAAATATATTTAACCATGCATCTTACATGAGAACGCAACGAGTATGGTATTTTGCATTATTGATCCGCTTTAAAAAGACAAAAGTAAAAATTCTAGTCCCTTTAACACACAATATTTTTTTTATTATTTCCAGTTTCTGAAGAAGAGGAAAAATAACTATCCTCAATATCTTATAGAAACAGAAGCTAATAGCTTGGAATATGACACATAAGGTCGGTCATATAATAGATAATATGCTACCAGGCATAATAATTTCTAAATATTGAAAGAAATGCAAATAGTTGGACTACAAAAACTACTTGAAACTGGTTTGATTATTTGATTTTGTAATATATTTATATTATATAATAGTATTATCAGTAATATTATATATATATATATATATATATATATATCTTATATATATATATATATATAGATATTATATATTATATACTATATATATAGTATATATATATATATATAATATATATTAATATATAAGTAATATATATATATATATTACCGGTATTTTTTTTTTTTTTTTTTTATTTTTTTTTTTTTTTTTACAGTTGTCCCACAATCACAGTCAGAGCCCTATTCAAGAGGGGGTGGTTGCACGCTTCAGCGCGTCAACACTTAGGTAAATTACGCAGATAGCCACAGACGCAGGCTTTGAAGTGGGGAGATAAATCCGCAGGAAACACATGATTATGGAAGAGATATTCCACAGAACAGATGTCAGGAAATAAGGAAGCACCGGCAGCTGAACTAGCCTGGAGTTACCCACATCAGCACACAAACTCATGTGCAGATACAGCACCCCTAGTTCTACGAGGGCGACGTAAAGGTTGAGGTACGCAGTGATAAGCTCGCTCGAGCACCTGCCGCTGCGGTAACCTACAGAATAAGAGTAAAAGCACCACATCGCCGCCGCAAACGAGTAGAGGGTCAAGGAAACTGGGAAGTCAGAGAGTTTATAAGCCTCTTGGGCTCTTGACTCGACCCTATCCAAAAGCCGGTGAAACCAGAGCCCCCCCCAGAAATGAGAGCAGTCTCCATACAAGGGAGCGAGAGCCCTTGTATAGCGTGAGCACTGAGAAGGGAAAGAAAAAGTTCTCGCAGTCTAACTAGAACTTCGCCATTTCTTGAGGGCCGCCCTAGCAACCATTGTGATGTGAGGTTTCCAAGACATTTTTTGTTTATGTAAGGCAATGGATGTTTATATTTGTCAACAGGAGAGACGGAGAAGAACCGTCGAAGAGAGAATAGGAAGTTAGAAGCGTGTCGTTAAGAGAGGGAGATTTTGTTAGGAAGATTGAGTTTTTAAAGTAATTGAATTCACAAGGTTCATGGACGACCTCAGCCCGGAACATTTCTATCCGAGATCAGCGAGAAATAGAAGCGGAAAGATTAAGACGAGAGGCAATTCTAGAAGTTAAAAGAGGGAGCAGAATTGAAATGAGTTGAGAAGTGAAGGGTCGAGTCATTGGCAGATGAGTGAATGGAGTTAGAATGTGCAGGTGAGGAAGCATTAATGAAAAGTAAAGAATAAAGTTGGAGATAGAGACGAAACCCTGAGGAACCCCACTATTGATAGAAAAGGAAGAAGAAGGTCGCCCCATCTAACAACAGCCGATATTGAGCGATTGGAAAAGAAAGCTAGATATAAGTAAGCAGGGAGGCAACCCAAAGGAGGGGAGCTTGGAGAGCAGTGACGCGTGCCATACCACGGTCAAAATGCTTTGGTATTGTCATAGGCACCGACGCAAGTCTTGCCCGTAGTGTCCTAAGGGCGGGGAACCATAAATCAGTAATAGATAGGAAAGTATACTCGCCAGTAGACCTCGATCGCCCGAAGCGGTCTGCGATCGGACAGATGAAATGAGATGTCTCGAGATGACTAAGAAATGAAGTTGAGAAGATTTTCACTAAAAGATATCTTTAGATATGAATACCAAGTAAGAGCTTATAGGGCCGATAGTTAGTAAGGGTCAGAGCGGGCTTCCCCCCCTTTTTTTTTTCCCCGGAATAGGTTGGACATGTGCGTGCCTTCCAACACTGAGGAAGTGCTAGTCTTGAGACATCAGGAGAACATAGTTGAACAGGGGCGGTGGATCGCACGGAAGCCATTTACTCACTCAAAACTCGGGAGGAATGCCATCCGGGCCAGCCCGCCTTCCTAACGTTCGTATGATTTCCAGGAGCCCTAATCGCACCTCGATCGAATGGTAATGCACAGGCAAAGGCAAGGACATCTGAGAGACAGAAGGAGGAGGAGAAGGAAAAATGCCAGAATCGTCCAGGTTGAGTTAGAGGAAAATAGCAGGCCGAAGAGATTGGGCCTTTTCAGTTGGAGAATAGCAACAGAACCATCAGACGGCGAAATAAGCAGAGATCAGGGTTGCACTGGGCAACTGCCCGGGGAGCGTGCACACTATCCCCCCCGGGCTGGGCTTTTTTTCAATACAAAAAAGCCGGGCAAAAATGAAAGGCGGGTTTGAATACAAAATTTATCAACGTAGATTGTGATATAATCAAGAACTGAGATAAAAGAACAGAATTATTACATATATTTACACTGAATTACAGTATTATGGAAAAAATGTGGTTTTTTAAAATATTATATAACTATCACGAATTTATTTATGATTATCGTGGTGGAAGGTTCTTTTGATTAGCAGCAAAGGAAATTTAGGTTACATAATTATTAATATTACTGATGGAAAGAAGAACTTATCATTAGTACACATAAAGATGTAATTGCAACTTATCATAGTACAATAAATGTAATGGCACACTATTGTGAATGAAAATGGCCTTTCAAAGATAAAAAAAAAAACAAACATACTTTTAAACTTAATTATCATTTTAATTAATTTAATTTTAACTAATTAACGACACATTGAACCTTTTAGAAAAAAATAAAGACTATTTTGATTTAATTAAATAACATTTGGAAATGATGCACTTTTTAAAAAATTATATATAACCTATATTATTTATTTAAGTAAAACCCGAGGAAAAAAAAATGCACAATTAGGCTCTATATAGAGTTCAGCTAATACCAATCAGTCACTTTTTGTATCTTTTGCAATCTATGGCACATCTCCAAGTTTTCGCCTTCATTCCCTAGACCTATTTCTAAGCTTCGTTTGGATCATCTCAAAATTTGAAATTTATATACTAGTATATATTATAAATATATATCTGTTAATATATATAATATATATATTAATTATATATATAATAAGTTTGAGGTATTTTTTGGTTGTGTTTGTTAGTAGTTTGTTTTCGTTTTGGCGGTTGTTGGTCCTTTTTTGTGTGTCGCTGTCTGTGTTTTTTTGGTTTTGGGTGCGTCGTGTGTGTTGTTCTTTGGTCTTTGAGTATATATAAATATATATATAATATATATATATATATATATATCATATAATAATATATATATATATATTATCTAATATATATAATTATATCATAATATATAATATATATATATAATATATAATATACAGGGTATCACGACTTCTTCTGGTCAGGGAAAGTCAGGGAAAAGAAAATTGGTCAGGGAAAGTCAGAAACACGTTAAATATGCTGAAAGTCAGGAAATTCCAAAAAAGTCAGGAAATTTTAAAAATTCAAAACATATGAAGAATGACCAGGACCAAGTTAACTATTTTTTGATTGTATTTTTTTTGCTTACTGTAATAATGGTGGAATAGCAGATTGTTGATAAGTGAATGAAACGGATGGGCGAGGAATGACATTCATAAATCTTCTATCCTGTTTCTTTCTATTTTTTAGTTCACTATTACCTACTATTTCTTCCTATGCTGTTCGTAGAGGTTGTTCCAAGTTCATCCTTTTGATTGAAGTGATGGTGTATATGTGTTTTAGGACTGTAATGACTTATGAGCTTTAATTTGTTTATGATCTTTTCTTTTTTAGGGATTATACTGTTTGAAGGTTTTTTTTTTTTTTTTTTTTTTTTGAGGTTTCACGAAGTGATTTTGGACATTTTTTGAATTTTAAATGATTTATTAATTTATTTATAAAATGACTTCAAACCAAAAAAAACTAACGTTTAACGACCAGTGGTTGGACGTGAAACTGAACCCACAGTTTATCTAGGTGTTGGGTAAAAGGACCTGATAGTTCCAGGGCACTGTAAAGTATGTAAAGAGAACTTTAAATCATATCGTCACAATGAACGCCCAAAAAGGGGGGGGGCCGCCCACCGAATAAAAGTTTTTCCCAAAAAAACAAATTCAAGAGGAAACATGTTGATTTAATCAAAACTCGGCAAGGACCCAACCATCACTTGAAAACTTTTCGTTATGTTTCTAATAAATCAGAATATGATGAAGTGGTGCCCGGAAAAATATGGCCTATTCCATCATACTTCTTGAAGTCATACTCTCAATCCGCATGTACTAATGACCTGAGTGTTCTATTAATGATACTCAACAAAAATCCCTTTATCATCAGTTTCAATTTTTTTGCATTACAGAGTGACTGTTACAGGATCTCGAAACTATGGGCATTAATGAATGGTGGATGAAAAATAGGTCTTTAATACTCGTTGTGCAGATATCAGGGGAAACTTAAATCCAATGTTTCCAGATATTCGTGGGTAGCCTTCAAATGTTTAAAATGAGCTCGATAAAATGTAAATATGTTGATTAACCATGACTTGCTCCTATTTTTCTAGAAATCAAAAGCACAATACACTCTACTTTTCAGTGAAGCTCATTTTTAAATATTATAATAATTAATTCAAAATATTTTTTTGATGGTGATTGTCTTTCCTAAGAGACCTTGATTAGTTTTTTTTCTTATAGAAAGCCGCTGCGGAATTCAATGTATGTGGAACTGTGGCACAGTTATTACTATTTAGGACTGATATTTTCGCATGGAAATGGGACAGTGGAAGGAGGTTTTTCTATAAATTAAGCAATTTTTAGTAGCGAATCTGAAAGAACATAGTCTGATTTCTCAAAGAAAGTGGCAGCAGCATTATATAATCTCATGAAAGTAATTCATAAAGTTCCCTATCGACTCATAACATGTTGACAAATGTTACAGAGCTGCCCATAGGGATATGAAGAACATCTCAAAGAGTGTCAAAACAGAACCAAGAAAGAAGAGAATAAAGGTTGAAAAACGAAAATTATCCATACAGATCTTATATAACTTGAAGAGCAGAGAAAGGATGGTTAAAGACGTGAAAAGCTTGACAGAAGATAGACGCTAATAGAAATCAAAATTCAGACTCTTGAGAAGAAAAAGTTAACCTAAGTCTCCCCATTTAGAACTTTTGTGCTCACAGTGGACGTTATTCACCCTCTCTATTCTCGATACTTTTATTATTTCCTTTTGTAAAATAAAACTGTTTACTTTGGGAAAAAAAATAAAAAAGGAGTGCGTTGGAAGGCTATTGGGGAAGGTATAGACTGATTACTAAAAAATAATAATTTTTTTAAATTCATCCATGATGAATAATTATTTTTAAAAGTAAATTTTCAATAATTTAAGTGTAGACTTGAGGAAACTATGGCTGCAATAATGAATTAATAGATATTTATCGCGCCAACAATAACGACACACGGCGTCAGGGACAGTCAGCGGAAATATCAAAGTCAAAATTCCAGTGTGAACCCTGAAATTATATTTATAGTATATATATATATATTATAAATATATAATTAATATATATATATATATTATAATATTATATATATATATAATATATATATAATATATACTATATAATGATAATATAATAATAATGATAGTTTATATATACTATATAATATAAATAATTATATATAGTATATATATGTTCTAATATAGATATATATATAATTATATATATATATATATTATAATATATATATATATAATATGGCTATTTATAACGTGGTTGACTCCGCAGCGAAAATCCAAATAATTAATTATGGTTATTTTCAATAATTTTTAGGTGTAATACATTAAATTTTTGGGTAAACTAACCTAACTAACTTAACTTAACCTAACCTAAACTAACCAAACTTAACCTAAATTAGCCTTTACCTAATATTAACGGAGTCAACCACTTATAAATGTCCTATCTATAAATATAGATCTATATATATAATATATATATTCATAATAATAATATAATATTTTATAAAAAAAATTAATAAAAAATCAAATATAATAACTATATAGTATTATATATATATATATATATATCAACTGTATATTATATATATATATTATATATTATATATATTTATATATATATATATTAATATATAATATTATTATATATAATATATATAATAGTATACATATAGATATATTTATATATCTATATATAGTATATCTATAATATATAATATATATTATGATATAGTATATAGCGTTATATATATATATATATAATTTTATATAGTATATATATTATAATATATATAACTATAGATATTATATATATATATATAATATAACTAATCTAGTACATAATAAGTATATCGTATGGGCTTCACTGGTACGGGAAAAACATAAGAAAAGTAACTAAATATAAATAAATATATATGTATATATATAGCTATTTACAATAATTTTATTGCATTAGTTTCATCCTTAGAAATATATGTAGATGATATATAAATAGAATTAAACATAAATATAATTATATATTATAAACAGTGTAAAGTACGGTAAAAATAGGACGTATAAACAGTAAATTGAAAATTAAAATAAATCATTTATACGAACTTTAAAATCGGTGACCTATACATAATTTGTCAATTTGGCCCATTGTTTTTTTTTTTGTTTTCTTTTTTTTTTTTTTTTATTTTTTTTTTTTTTTTTTTTTCTTCTTTTCTTTTCATCTTTTATTTTTTTCTTTTTTTTTTTTTTTTAATATGTTTGTGTTTTTTTTTTTTGCTTTTTTTTTTAAGCTGTTTTATCTTGGTTGTGTGTGTTTTTCATTTGTTTTTTTTGTTTGTTTTTCGTTGTTTTTTGTTTTTTTTTTTTTTTTTTGTTTTTTTTTTTTTTTTTTTTTGTTTTTAATTTTTTCTTTTTGTTTTTTTTGGTGTTTTTTTTGTATTTGTTTTTTTTTTTTTTTTTTTAGTTTTATTTTTACTCGACCCATTGTTGCCCAAAAAACTCTGGGTTTTTTATAAACCCGGGGTGGCGGCTGGGCAATTTAAAATACCCTAGGTTTCTTTTGCAACCTCTGGAAAGACAGATTCTACACGAAGTTGGTTACAGAATGTTTGTCTGGCAAGAGGCAGAATAGATTTGTCAGTTGGAGAACCAAGGAGGTTACGCACTTTCGTTTGATGAAGCCCGCTTTGCTCGTCGAAAGAGTATCCCTGCAACGAATTTCTAGCAGAATGAAAATAGCAATAGTGAATAGGAGAACGAAATTTTCCACTTCTCATACTCGCACTGTCTCTAGCCTGGATGGCCAGAGAACAAGCACGATCGAACATGGATTATGAGGAGAGAAAGATTACGTCGAGAGAAGGAATGAAACCTGCTAATCCCCATCAACGATACAGCTGCCACCTTATCGCCAGAAGCTGAAGCGTCACCAGAGACAAAGCAGTTACTCCAATTATAGTTCGCGTAGAAGCAACGCACGCAAGGCCCCCCAATCGGCCGATCAAAGTGCCAGCAAAACACGCGTTAGGGCAGGATGGCGTTTGGAGAGAAGTACGTTGAAAATTGAAGATATTAGGTTGTGGTCAGATTTACCAATAGGTAGGGGAAGGTGGTGTATTTATAGAGATGAAGGACTAGTGTGAAACATAGGTCAAGTGTGTTCACGAATTGGTTGGGACGACCGGCATGCGTGTTGTGGGTTCTTTAATTAAGTTGCTCCAGATCAGTTGAGACGATGCTAACTGATTCGGCCTCCTCCCCACCTAAACCAGTATGAGAGGACCCCAACCAGTCAAGTGATGTGTACATTGAAATCCCCCTAAATAGAGGACCTCATATGTTGGATGAGAAAATTAACAGTCTCGTGAGAAGTAGTAAGGTATCACAAAAAAGGCATGAAAACTGTTCTGTTAGAAGGACACATAGCAGAAGCACAAGATTGAGCTAAGGAAGGAAGAAAGATTTAATGCCACGAACCATTCGAAGTTTAGAGATTTCGAGATCCGAGACCGTGTTACGGAGGTTATCGTAACATAGGCACATATCCAACCTTTAGACGAAATTATGAAATACAAGTTGTAGTTGGACATATTAAACGAGTTAGAGATTGAATTTCCTACCCATCTGGGTCTCAGACAGGGAGCAAAAATTTCAGGATTTAGAGTCCGAGAGCGTGGTGATTGCCACGCGATGCAGACGTGTAGACTCAACCACGGATTGTTAGTAAATGTCGATATAACCGCACCGCGCCTGTGCAAAGCTGCCATCCTGCATGCACATACAACAACAACAACAAAATAAACAGACAAAATCCAAACAGGAGTG